>MU253878.1:0-61027 GCA_019669825.1 Calycina marina | reverse complement strand
TAGCAGGCACTTGGCCCACACAAGGGTACACACAGTCACGATTTGGGGGAGTTAGGGTCTTTTGGGATTTGGATTTACTGGAATATGGAAGGGGCTATTTGGACGAGAGAGAACGCTGTTGGGAAAGTTTTTCCCTGTGAGGACCAGGGGGGTCGTGGAGTCACGGTTGCTGTGGCCAGCGGGGTTGCAACATGGCTTCACTGTGGCCGTAGCCCACCAGGTATCTAGGGACCGCAGACACAGGAGGACAGCTGGTCGCCGAGTCAGAGCCTTATATCACAGTCACAAACAAAGCACTTCTGTCAACGGATATGTATGTATGCGTAGATAGAAGCCCAACCGCTCAGTGGATGAGGTTGCTGGTCACACGAGTGTGATGAAGTGAGGTGCGTCTCCTGAGGCAGATGCAATTTGGCAACTGGTGCCAAAGCTGGGCCATTCCGGCATAGCTATCCAACGGATGGCTGGAACCGTGTATTAATAAATCAATCAATCAATCACCATGATACAAATAAAGCCGTCGATCTCCTGAATAGGTCCAATAAAATCAATAGAAAGGTCCCTCCAACGTTGTATCGGCAGTGGCAAAGGTTTAAGTGAGCCTTGGTGTCGAGAACGAAAGACATTGTTACGACCGTAGTTCGTACAGTTCGCAACGAACCTGGTGATATCACTTGGCAAACGAGGCCACCAGTAATTGCGAGAAACCGTCTCGTACAAGTTATTCTTGCCAGGGTGTCCACTCTCGCAGGAGTCGTGGACTGTTTGTAGGAGGAAATTCGTAGATCAGTGTCAGGGACGTACAAATGTTCTCGAAAGAAGAGTCTGTCATCTGCGATACGGCATTCAGAGAGGCTGGCTTCCTTGGAGTGGGGGATTCCATCTTTCTTCTGCACATCCTTCTTGATCTTTAGCCACCATGTATCTCCTTCGTAGCCCTCGTCTAGCATTCTAGCTATCTTGTGGTCGAGCGGTTCCGCAGGGTCTTCGAGAATCGCTGGGAAGAGTAAGAGTTCTTGCTGGATTGTCTCGTCTAGTTTGGAGGGGATGAGGGTCTGTTCTCTGAGCTGTATTCTCTTATCATCAACATCGACTGGAAGGTCTTGAGATCTGCGAGTCAAGGAATCAGCCTTGGGATTGGCTTTTCCATGCGTAGACCTGAACACGGAGTAAAATTCTGAGAGAAACTCAGACCAGCGAACTTGGCGTTGAGTAAGACGTTTAGTAGTCATGAAATAGACCAGATTGCGATGATCAGTGAGAACTGTAATAGGGCGATCTACCCCCGAGAGCTCAGATCTCCACCTCTCAAAGCATCGAACGATGGCGAGAAGCTCTTTATCGTAGATCTCATAGTTGCACTTCGCGGAGTTGTATTTTTCTGACATAAACGCCACTGGGTGGAGTACTCAATTGTTATCGTACTGAGAGAGTATGCCAGAGGAAACCCAGTCAGAGGCATCAGCTTCCTTCCACTACTGTCTCCTTTAAGGGATCGTAATGTCTAAGAACATGGCCAGAGGTGAAGGGGTTCTTGAGGAGTTCAAAGGCTTTTGCGCACTTGGGAGTCCACGACATGAGAGTGGCCTTTAATGAACTTTCTGTAGGAGTTGCAGAAGCTTAGAGACGCTTGAACGTCTTTCAAATTAGACGGTTCTTGCCAGTTGACTATACACTTGTCCTTTGCTGGGTCCATTCGTACGCCAGAGGTAGATACGATCATGCCAAGGTAAGTGACTTCGGAGACCGCGAATTGACACTTGTTTGGGTCGCAGTGAAGACCAGCATCGCGGAGAGATTGGAGGACAGCGTGAGTGTGTTGTTTATGGCTGTCAAGATCATTAGAGTAGATGAGGATGTTGTCGATATATGCTGTACAGAAGATGTCTAAATACGGGCGCAAAACATTGTTAATTCGGGCTTGAAAAGAAGCAGGGGCATCGGAGAGCTCGAAAGGTATCACCAATGATTCGAATAGACCATAACGAGTGTTGAATGCGGTGAGCCACTCCTCGCTTTCTTTCATCCGAAGAGTATTGAAGGCGGCGATAATGTCTAACTTGGTGTAGTATTTTGCTGAGCTCAATCGTGAAAGAGTCTCTTGAGTTAATGGCATGGTGTAACGATCCTTTATAGTGATGACATTTAAGCCTCAGTAGTCAACATAGAAACGTAGATCTCCTCCAGGCTTTCGTGCGAAAAGTACTGGTGAAACCGCCGGCGACGTGCTGACTCGAATAAATCCTTTTTCGAGGCTCTCATCGAGACACTTCCTTAGCACCTTGAGCTCTTCAATTGGCATGTTGTACAAGAGGCCTTACGGCGGGGTGGTGCCGTCCCGGAGCTTGATCTCGTGGTCGTAGCTTCTTGCGGAGGAAGTATATTGGACGCTTCATAGTCAAATGCGTCAGTTTTATCGTGAAGCTAGCCTGGCAGTACTGCGAGAGGGTCGGGTTGACTCTTCGTCTGAAGAGCTATCTGAATATCGTCGAGCGAAGCGCCGGCGAGGTACCAAACGGCAGCTTGAGCTCTTCGAGTCTCCTCCTCAGTAGGGGGCTGGAATGATTAATTGCTCTGAGGCTTCTTCTCTTCAAATTTAGGTTCGCGAGGGAGATTACCGTGTAAGTCGAGATACTGATCAATCTCGTACAATGAGAGAGAAAAGACGTCGCATGAGGATGAAGAGGCCAAGCTGTTGAATGCGTGAGCCCCTAACCTTCAAGGAGTGGTCTGCTTTGGAGTCGTATCTTGAGGGAGGAGAGTCGGAGGGCAGCTGTGACAACGCAATCGGGTTGTACTAGAAGGTAGTCTGTTCTAACGACTGTATCCTTTGTTGAGGGTCAAGAAATCTTCGGACCAGTCGATATACGATATAAGGGCTGTGCTCACGCAGCCAAGGCTTGCCTAAGAATACTTCGTATTTACCAAGATCAGTAAGGAGGAAGGTTCGTGTTTCGTTGTGACCGCAGATTGATGTTTGGAGATCAATAGCGTGAGTTATATCTCCAGCCTGGCAAGGGGTGCCGTCGGCTAGAAGAAGCTTCTTTGGGGATTCGAGCTCGTAAATAGAAATCTTTCGAGAGTGCGCTGACTGAGAGTTATAGAAATTACCGGTGGCACCACAATCAATGAAAACAGATGCATGGAAAGGCTGTGTATTGGTAGATGCTATAGTACAGGGCAAGACCAAGTGTTTCTCCAGAGGTGTGATGAGAGCCGATATCTTTACTACTTCTCCCTCAGCAAGTTCTTGACGGCGACAATCGTCAAGAACTAAGCTTTTCCCTTCACATCGACTATAACCCCGTTGTTGCTAACCTTTCCTTTGTTCCATGGAGCCTTGGCACAGAAAGTAGCTTTGTGGCCTTTGGCGTTGCACCAGTTGCAGAGACCATTGGCAAAGTAGAATTGATGGCGAGCACCGCACTACTCTTCATTCACAGGGACGGTGTTTCCTCCTTTGCTAGCCTAGACAGGGTTGTTGAAAGCTGTAGCGCTCAAGTCCATCGCATCACCGCCGTTGGAAGTCGTAAGGAAGGTGGGAGTAACTGGCAAGATCTGGGCAGCAGGCGCTGCTGGGGAGGACTGTCAAGGGATATGTAGTATAGATTTGACTATAAGAGATTCTCCAGGAGGGAAGAAGATCCATGAGAATCTTGCTATATATACAGACGCCAAGTACAGGCACGTGACAGGCCTCCTCTACATCCTCTACAAGGACTTGGTATAGTTCGGATGACTGCTGGCCCTTTCGCTGAAAGATATAGTCGTCTATACAGATGGATCTCAAGTATTAGCGAACGGAAGGGCTCAAACAGGCTGTGGATGAATCGGCTATCAGTTCAACCAAGTGGTCGCGAAAGGGTATAGATTCCTAGGCAGAGAGGTAGAGGTTTACGACGCAGAGGCTATAGGTGCTCTAGAGGGCCTACAAGCAACTCTCGGGTCGCCTCTTATAGGGCTTGCCAATAAGGTTATCATCTGCCTTGACAATTTAGCTGTAGCGGCCAGGCTACTGTCTAGTCGGACAGGTTCTAGCTACGAAGTGTTCGCAGAGTTTAGCGCGAAGGAAGAACAGTGGCCTGCGAGAGCCAGGCATTCGTCAACCCAAGAAGTAAGAATAGAATCTTGGTGGTGCCCAGGCCACACGGGGGTACTAGGGAACGAGGCAGCAGACCTGCTAGCCGGAGAAGCCGCAAAGGACCCAGCTATAGAACCGAGGGCATCGACAATAGCTCATATAAAACGAGAGGCTACAAGATACCCTATCGACGCCTTCAAAGAAGTTTGGCCCGCCATAGCACCGTCCCGATACATTGATCTATGCATCCCTGCCACACAAAGACCTCGGGAGCTACTCCTACCTAGAAGCTCACTAGGAAGGCTCTAAGCGGCTAGAACAGGACACGGCGACTTTGCAGCGTACCACCAACGTTTAGATCATCAGGATGCTACACTATCTTGCAGCTGTGGCAGAAGCAAGACCCCGGAACATTTCTTCTTTTGCACAACAGCCAGAAGAAAAGGCATAGAATGCCTACAAATAGGAAGAGTACACAACACCCTAGACAGCCTACTACTACTAGGCACCGTAGAAGGCACAGAGACGTTTGCTAAGTGGATAAATGACACTCAGTTCTACACAGACATATGCTCTAACAAGCCAATCTAGCCTAGACTGGCCTACCACTCTGTATTTCCTCTGTTACTCCTTTCAACCCCCCCCTCCCCTATACCGGGCCGTACTACATTACATGTAACTTGATATCCCAGCGCTTGCTGGAGTTAGCCGACTACACTTCTCCTGTAACTAGTAGATCCTTCGGGGAGAGAAGGTCTCTACTCTCCGGTTTTTAGATGTATATAGAAAATGTTGGCAATTAGCCCAGCACGTCCTATTGTCGGCACGTGGCATTAAGCGCACGGACCCCGGACGATGATTATACTACTACTACTATAGTTCGGATTTGTGGAGCGGATAATTTGATCAACGTTGCGGAGGAGGGCTACGAAGCCGACGAGTGGTTTGGGAATGGGGACTTGTGCGATTTGGAGGTGTTGGAGACGAGTAATCAACTCGGGGTAGCGAGGGCGATTTTTGCCTTGTCGTCAAATCCAGTAAATTGCGCCTTCTCACACCAATCGTTGAGAAACTCAATCGTAAGCTTGCTGTGTTGCTTAATATTTACAACATCAGCTTGAGTGGCAGCCTCCTCGTCGACGCTTGCGAAGGATTGCTTCAAAAGCTTGAAGATCTCGTCGACCAAGGAGAAAGTAATGCTACCGTCTTCGTTGAATCCATGAATGACTGCGTCGGTGGCATTTCCACGCAATCGAGACTTGAGATAGATCATATTCTTGTTCTCAGAGTCATACCAGTCATCTTTGATATCGAGCTTGGACCGAATCTCGCGAATGAAGGGTGAAAGCTCCTTTTCCCCACCGTTGTAGACTTCGGGATCGGGGCGAGGAGGAGAACGTTGAGAGACAGAGAAAGAGAGTTGTGCGGACTTGAGTTGACCAATCTGTAGGCTTGCTTCAATGGACTGAGTATTGAAAGCATCGAATTGTATTTTGTGAGCTTCGTCTTCGACCATGAGGACGTCGTACTTGTTGAAGAAGTCGGCATGAACGTTACGGAACTTTTCGAGATGTAGAGCAAGACGGTTTATTTCTTCCTTTGCTTGGTCGGCGTGAATCTTGAAGGCAAGGTCGAAGTGCGCAGGTTCCTTGATCGCGGAGAGGAGTGGGAATTCTTATCGAAAGGGGCCCATTAATCAGGAGATTGCTCAGGACCAGAGGCAGGTGTAGATTGTGGAGTAGTCATTGTGGTTCTTTGGTCTTTGTTCTTTTATTTATGGTTTCTTCGTGAATGTCGTTCGTGAGGTTTCTTCGCGATTCATTTCCTCGTTTATTTCTTCGTAATTTGGGGTCTACACTCTGAGGATGTAGAGAGGAGGTTGGGATTGGTAGATATTATATCAAAGGAATACAGAGCATGGTCTTGTATTGAGAGTCGAAATATCTACAAAGAGGCTAGAGTTGCAAAGCAAACTCTGAATATATACACTACCGCACACGCTAAGACAGCAGGTCACCTGACATCACATGAATATTTCCCCATCATAATAACCTTCATTCTCTCACTCTCTCCTTGTTCTCTTGTTCTGTAGCATTGAAATCTATATTCTAACTCTTGATAAATTTATGCTGTTATCTAAAGTTTCTGTTGTCACAGTGCGATCGACAGATTGAAACGTTTATCAAGACGTATATCAACCATATCACGAAGGTCAAGTTCTTCCTGGTCTTTGTAGCAGCACACAAGGAATCAATTACAGCTCAAAACGCTCGGGCTGGGCTCCGTGGAGCTGGATTAGTACCTTTTGATCTCCAGGTCGTGATCTCTAAACTTGACGTCAGGTTGCGGACTCCAACACCCGCTCCACCCTCCTCTGCCAACCCCGACCCTTGGGTCTCCCAGAACTTTTCTAACCCGATCGAAGCCCTTTCACGGACGACTTGTGTTCGAAATCGACTTGCTCGCCATCAAGGAAGCTCTCCAACTCTGATTTTTCAGACAGTTAAAGCGTTGACTGAAGGTAGGGAACTATTAGCGCACCAGCTTGCTCTTGTGAACGATGAGAATTGTGCGCTTCGAGCAGCTAATGAGGCTCTTAGCAAACGCTGTAGGGCTTAAGAAGGCTCGTATATGGCAAGGTGATGTACTTATTACAGAGGATACAACCGAACTTTTGGCCCAGAAAGACGAGGAGGAGCAAAGGCGACGCAACAAACGCTTGGAGGGGAAAATCGGAAAGAGCGAGAATCATCTTCGCGACGCTGTGGTACTTGCGGAGAAACAGATCAGGACGCACGAACTTTTCAAGCTAATATTTCTTTTTTCAATACATATCAGATTCTGAACAGTTAATTGATTGTATTAACTTAGTGGTTGTTTATTTATTAATGTTTAAAAGTTAATGCCATGGAAAACTGCGCAGGGTCTTGTACGACCACGTAGGAGAAATATGAGGCAAGTCAGTTTTAGCTGTATCCTCCGTGCTTATATTTTAGAACCGATAGATAAGTTGCAACAAGACATGAACCAATCAGGATGCATTTGATGTGGGAAATAGTGAGGATTGAGGGTTGAAGCCTGGGCTGTGCCCGGTGTTGAGTGTTGTGTGAGCCCCCTGAATTAAGCGAGACCCACAAAAACACAATTTCATGGAAGTTGAACGACAACACATCCTCCCAAATTCGTTAGGATTATGTCTACACCCTCCGCGACAAAATTCTGGCGAGAAGAAATGTATGTCCAGAATGTTAGCAGGTATTTTGATATGGAAAATCGTGATATTGAATTGGTAAATGGGTACAGGCTTGAGATATCGTTGGTGACGAGGGAAGAGTCTTCCTGGAGGGCATCCTGCTCTTCAAGAGTCGAGATATAAAGCCTGCTACTCAGGATGATGTATCTCAGGGGAAACTGAATGGAAGCATGGCTGATCGAGTTGAAATGGAGGCAGGACAGAACATGGATACCAATGGACGTGAGCAGAAGGCAATTGTGAACGGTGCGGGTAAGTTGCTCTTTGTGAGAGTTTTGCGTCCCATTAACAGTATTATGATGACAGAAAATATGACTAGCAACGATACAGGTGGCAAGAGCCCGCACGAACAACAACGGAGCATCGAAGACGTTCCATTCTCGCAGAACATCAGGCTTGACTTTCAATACCTCTATGAGCCTGTAGTACTGGAAAATCGAATCTCCAATCGACATCGTATCTCCTGCGGATCAAGGAATTGCTGTTACACTAATTACGATAGTCTTTGCGCAACGTATGGGGGGCCGATACCAGTAGGTGGAGTGACACTCTTTTGTAGATAGAAGATTGGAGAAACTTGACAACGGGAGGGATATGTTGGGTTTCTCCAAAGCAGAAGCATAAAAATGAGAACTGCGGACTTGTATATGCTTCAGTGCTAGTTATATACCCAATATCCTTGGGAATATGGTTCGTTGCGTCACGTCGGCAATGCGGATCTCAAAAGCACAGTATCGCCTACACAGCTCTGCAATACCTGAAGCAGAGAATGGAGGATTGGATTATGTGTATGAAGCATGCGCGCTGCAAAGCATGCATAGCAAATACTATGTCTTTCACGCCTCTATGCCCACAAAGGGAACTATTTCACTTTACGTGATCACCTTTAAAGGCATGCTGAATTGACATGCATTTGGGACAGCAGTAGTACTAGACAAGCACCACTATATCAACTCGTTTGTACATCCCAATTCTAGAGTTGACGGGAGAAACTCAAACGGTGTTCAAATTCATCATGTAAAGAATTCACCATCACCAGCAAGCGAAATCACGTGAACCACAAATCGTTTTTCGAGAAATTCGATTGACCAATATCTAATCGAAGTATGTAATTGACCCATTCCCATCCCATTGGTATAAGGCTAAACGCCCCAAATCAAATTGTAAGAAGCCAAACCGCTGAGTTGCTCAAATCTGAAAAATTTAGAAGCCCTGGTGAACTCAAATCCCTCAAGATCCTCCTTGACCAGAATCTCCTTGACCGGAGCTGGCAGCAGACCTAGCAGCATCGTAGTCAGGAACGGGGACTCTAACCTCACCGGGACGAAGACGTCCGTAGACACTTCTCAATGGAAAGCCATTGGAGTCGATGGAAGACATGCTATCGGTGGAGCTGCAGGAATCACTGCGTACATGACGTACAGGCTCAGGCTCAGGCTCAGAAACGGGAACAACCTCAGGGTCAGTCTTATCCTCGCATCCACAGCGCTCGTGATGAAGACCTCCGTGAATTGGGCGAACACCTTCTCCATTGTAGTCCCAGCGAATGAAACCATCAGCGACGTCGACTTGCTCAGGAATCTCGTAGAAGGTCTCAACAATCGCAGGATCAGTTGGATAGCCAAGAGCGTAATGTTCGCCCCAGGTAAGCTTGGGTGATGCCTTGTAAGCTGCCATCTCCTCGTCGGTGGGAGCATGGAGACGGAAGGAATCTCCAGCGGGCTGAGGCTTGGGGGGGATGGCAGGGCGATCAAGTCGAGCAAAAATATCCTCATTCCAAGGAACAAAGCGATGGGTTGCGTCGAGAACCAACGGATGGGCCTGGTGGATTCGGTGCCAGAAGACCTCGTCCAGAATTTGCTTCTTGATCTCCTGCTTGGGGAGGACCATCCATGGGGGGCCGGACTTCTTCTTCTTAGCACCTAACTTTCCAGATCCCGAGGGGTCAGCAGCAGGATCATTGGCGCAGCCCTCCTTCAGCTTCTTGGCAGAACGAATCTTCTTGGTCTTTACGTTGACTCTTCCGGGGGGTCCAGACTTTCCTGTAATGACGGAGGTCTTCGCATGGGCAGCAACCAGGGTGGGAAGGTGGAAGGTCTTGAGGATACCAGTGGGAACGGAGGTGTCGGTAGGAGCGGCGTTATCTGCATGAGAATCTTCATCCGCGGCACGCTTTTCCTCCTCAACATGCTTCTTCTCATCACGCTTTTTCTCCGAAGTACGCTGTTTCTCAGCACGCTTCTTCTCCTCAGCCTGATTCTTATCCTCATCACGCTTCTTGTGCTCAGCACGCTTCGCCTCAGTACGCGTCTTCTCTCCCTTGCCGAGGCTATTTAATGTGGTCAGCAAACTTGTATACAATGGGTAAGCAAGCTACAAACTTCTCCATGACCTCAAGGGACTCGATTACTTCCTGAACACGATCCATGATGTCCTTGTTTTCTTCCTCTGCGGATTTTCGACCGTGGGCAAAGAGTGGTACCGTGTAACCGTTGCTTGCGAGCGAGAAGCTGCCCTTAGGATGATTCTTGGTAACCAAAGCGATCTCTGCTGGAAGCAAATTGATGAGCCACAATTGCTCGTAGTGGTCAAGGTTGTATTCGACGACGTGGAGTATGAAGCTTTGGCGGTGAGTCTTGAAGCCTTTTTGTTGGGAAACGTCGTGGAGAATGGTAGCCCAATGACCCTCAAATTCGTGACGGTGGGTGCGTGAATATTTGACCACAATGCCGTTGCGGAACAGCTCCTTCTCCGTATCCCGTAAATTGATGAGTCCTAGGCACTCTGGTGTAAGATCGAAGAATTTCAAGGCTGCAAAGTGTTCAATGACCTTAAATCTAGCGGAGAACTGGAAAACGGTTAGCCTCGCCATGGAAGCCTTACAAAGAAGAGAATGACGTGATTTCGGGCAAAATAGATATCAGGCAGGAAGGATGTGACTGAAGCTTTGAAGCTTTGAAGATTTGAAGCGTTGAAGCTGATGTGAACATGTGAATCAAGGCTCAACTCACCTCCTTCAACTGCTCGGCAGTCAATGGTCTATAATTTGATACGCCATTGTTCACATTATAGTGTAACTCCATGATAAGGTGTTTTGGGGTAGATAATGGAAGCAATTGATAATTCGGTGGTTGGTGTTGGAGGTTGTGGGAGGTGAGGTTTTAAGAGGAAAGACGAGTTGCTCGGTTAACGCTGGATGGCATGGAGCCCATTGTCTTTCGTCTTCAAAGCAAGACACATAAGGCTATACACAATTCAGGTGCTATATGTGCTATAGTGACTTCAAGTTGAATCTAGTTTCATTTTGGAGGACAGCCTGGTGAAGCCTGCTTCAAGAGCAGAGTGAGTCAGTTGAATTTCATGGCGTTATATGTTAACATCACTGAAGTCTAGGTCCAACCAGCTAAAGGAGGCAAGCATAGAGAGCCATCGAACAAGGTTCAAATTCAAGGCTGCAGCAAGGGAAGGTGATTGAGATGAAGGCACGACGTGGCATTGGCAAGCTTGGAAGAGCATTACATTTGATACTTGGGCTGTCGCTAGACAGCACCTTCTGTATCTAGCATTGGATATATCGCATTGTATTCGCTTGTATGAAAATCTGGCAGACACTTACTCAGAGTACCAGCGCCCATCATCTCTTTAATTTCTTCTTCTCTGGCCCGTCTTGCTCTTCGTCATCGCTGGCTTCTCGATATTGAGTTACAGGCTGTGTATGCTTCCACGCATTGGTAAACATGGGATCCTTCTCAGCGAGCTCCTGATACTTCAGCAAGGCTTCTCTTGGATCTTCGTCCCTCATACTGCTGAGGCCGATACTCTCGTTTATGTACTTCGCATCTGGTTGACTCTTCATGAACGGCGTCAACTCTGGTACATGTGGCCTTCGTGGATCCCGTGATCGACCTGACGCGGTCAAGCCAACTGTTGGATGTCTAGATGAGTAGGAAGTGCCAGCGGTCATAATACCACCCGGAGTGATGATGGTATCAGCGGAAAGGCCTGCTGACTGATCAGTAGTAAAGTTGGGGTCATCATCGACGTGCCGCTTCTTGGGAGCGCGCGACATGACGCTGACAGCACCACCTGTAGACTTGTCAGGATTATAAAGAACGTGAACTTCCGCATTAGCTGAGCCAGTGAAGATCTGATTGAGTTTGGCATGCCACTCAACCGTAATGAGAGGAGACCCGGATGTGATAGGCGTGACGAGCTCCGCTTTGAGGTTTCCGGGATTCAGGATATGTAGGTGACCAGTGGCGGAGCCGGTAATGATACTGGATGAATTGGGGGAGTATCGGATATTGGAGACCGAGTATTGATCTGAGGTAGAAGGGTGAGAGACCGTGACCACTGGACTCTTGAACTTTCGAGTATCCCAGAGCTTGATTAGATTATCTCCACCTCTTGTGACAACCATCCTGCCATCTGAACTGATGTCAATCCCGCCGGTCCATGTTTGTGGTTCATGTGCATCTCGAATTTCCGCTGCTGGTCTCGAGTATGGACCATCACCACTCCACATAACCAGACTGCCATCCAGAGCAGCCGCAATAAGCATATTTTTGTCGCTTTGAGCCTGGTTTGCCCATGCTACTGCTGTCAATCTAGTCCGTCCTGCCGAGCCAGCCGACTTAGATTTATGAACCATAATGTGCTTCTGTTCCCTCTTGAAGTTGATATCCCAAATACGCAGAGTGCTATCGGTCCCAGCTGTGATGCAAATGTTCTTGTCGACTGGATTCCAGGTACCTGTAGTAATTTCGGAGATATGGCCTTTCGTCATGTTCATATCTCTCAAGTACATATCACCCTTCTTGAACTCTACCAAGACATCTCCGTCTCTGCTCATGACTCGTCCTTGCGCAGTGGCAGAGACACATAAAAATTTGCCTGGAGCATTGGGGTTGAACTCTATGTGATTAATCGGATGAGTTTCGGTCTTGTCAGAGCCCTTATCAAATGTAGGATCGACGCTCTTGAAAGCTCGTAGGGTGGTTGGTGTCATGGAAGGAAAGTCGTGAATCTTGAGTGTGCAATCTGCTGAGCCCGTAATCAACCTCGAGCCTGATGGGTCCGCAGCAATAGTGGTGATTGCCTTGGAGTGTATTTTCAGCACCATCTCGTGAGACACTGGATATTGATCTTCGTCAGACTGGTCACTGTCCGAATCATCATCGCTGTCAGAACCGTAGTCCTTGAAGGCTAGCTCTTGTGTACCCATACGCCCCCCCCCTTCTTGTGCAACTTCTTGAGGCTTTGTAGGTACCGACTCAATCTCGATCTTCCTCTTAGACCGACCTATCTGCGCTGCGACATCAGCCTCTTTTGCTTTCTTTCCAAATGAGGCCGGCAGGAAAGCTCGCATAGGATCATCTTCTGCCAGGTCTGGAACCTCTACTTCGTATTCATCGCCACTCATCGTTTCATGTAATCCAGTAGGTAATTTGCCAATTTCAAGACAAACAGCAAGTTTTGCGTTGGACAAATGTGGTCTGGTGGTGGCTTTAAGATCTTTCGGACGTTGGAAAAAATACTTGGCAACAAGCTGCATGAACATGACGCTGGAGGCACAGACGGACATCTGAAAGCCGTCGACGCCGTCGACTCCCAATGTACAACTCACATAAAATCCCGTCATCTTTACAATGACATTCACTTCAAACGGAGACCACGTACTTCACATATAGCATGGCAGAGTAGTGCTGGAGCTTCAACTAGCCACGCTGCAGAGTGCAGAGTGCAAAGGAATGCGCTGCATACATAGGAATTGCTAAAAAGAGAGAAGATATGGACCAATCGACTGCCATAGTTTCGGGGTGGAATGGCGCCTTCAATGTATCTTTGTCGTATATCTATTCTACATACGGAGACGGCGAATCTCAACTTCAGCGCTGGTCTTCGCTGATCGGAATCGTTACAGCCATAATCGGCAACATACTCATATCATTTGCGCTCAACATCCAGCGATATGCCCATATACGACTACACAAGGAACATGTTATGCGCAGGGAAAAGTCCAGGAGCTCTCTGAAGCAGTCGCAGAGCAGTTATGGCACCGTGGACACCGATGGCAGCCAAGAGCACGGTAGATGCAGTGCGTCCGAGGACCAGGATCTATTGGCGGACTCCTTTGCCTCAGGAGACTCCCAGCTATCAGACGATGAGCGAGATACTACATATTTGAGTTCATCCTACTGGTGGGGAGGTATCGTTTTGATGAGTGTGGGCGAGATTGGGAACTTCCTGGCCTATGGCTTCGCACCTGCATCTATTGTGTCTCCCCTGGGTGTGGTTGCTCTAATCTCGAATTGCATAATTGCGCCTATATTTCTGAAAGAAAGGTTTAGGCAGC
The DNA here is from genome assembly GCA_019669825.1 of Calycina marina. Taxonomy (NCBI): domain Eukaryota; kingdom Fungi; phylum Ascomycota; class Leotiomycetes; order Helotiales; family Pezizellaceae; genus Calycina; species Calycina marina. Next base: position 47,338 of record MU253878.1, on the reverse strand, counting down.
GCGACTTCTGGGGGGTAGTCGTTTCTGTAGCAGGAGCCGTTACAGTGGTGTTGAGTGCAAAGACTGAAGAGAAGAAGTTGGGTCCTCACGAGATCATACATGCTGTGACCAGAACAGAATTCGAGGTATACATGGGGATTACAATAGCGCTGATAGGCGTCCTGCTGTGGGCGAGCCCTAAGTATGGCAACAAGACTATTCTGGTGGACCTGGGGCTGGTCGGACTTTTTGGCAAGTTAACCGCAGTCTTCGCTATATATTACTAACCTCATGACCAGGTGGATATACTGCGCTCTCAACTAAAGGCATTTCTTCTATGTTATCATCGACCCTTTGGCGAGCATTTACGACTCCTATCACCTATGTCCTCCTGGCGATCCTCGTTGGCACGGCCATCATGCAAGTGAAATATGTGAACAAAGCACTGCAACAATACAACTCTACGCAGGTCATTCCAGTGCAGTTCGTTATGTTCACTCTATCGGTCATTATTGGAAGTGCCATTTTGTTTCGAGACTTCGAGACCGCAACTGCCGCAAGCATGACGAAGTTTGTTGGTGGTTGTCTCCTTACCTTTGTCGGAGTGTCTCTCATAACGTCTGGCAGAGAGCAGCTCGACAGTCAGGAGGAGTCAGATCAGGAAGGCAATGAAGAGCAGGAAAGGTTTGGTCTTCTAGAACACCCTGGTAACAGGCAGGATCATCGTGCGTCTAAGTTCTCAGAATCCCTGGGCCAGGTCGACGGAAACTACGGCACTAGTGGGGAAGTCACTCCATCTCGAAGATCATCCCGCGTCTCTTTCAGCGAACCTATACGTCCTCCTCGGACACCGAAAATGTACTCGAGTTCTTCTATCAGAGTAAACACATCAGCCCCTCTAGCTCCTGATCTTCTATCTGAAGTAGACGAACCACCACTACTTTCAAACCCCTGGAACAATTCAAGCGATGATTTGAATCGTGCTTTGAAGCATCCAGGAATACGAAGCGCCACCTCCTCACCTATTATTCCCTCAGGCTCCTCGACATCAGTGAGTACTTCCTCGAAACCTCCAAACAACCGGTCAGCTACACACGACACTCTCCATACACCCCAAAATCTACAGCGTACGCCACAACCACCACAAGCGGACAGGTCATATACAACTGCAATGCATTCAATATCTCGTATGATGCCTGGCCCGTTGTTGTCGCCACTTTCTGGTGGATTAAGTGTCGTAATTGCTGACTCTCTTCGGCGACGTGGGATCGAGTCACCAGTCCGTACTAGATCAGCGAGAAGGCCAAGGACAGCTATGAGGGCTTCTGAAAGAACCATTAACACCTCATCCGAAGAACTTCTGTCGCCGCCGCCTGGAGAGACTAGGTCAGATCCTCCACTGAGCCAGTCTTTGCAAAACGAAGGCACGAATTGGTCGAGGGTAACGAGAAGTCGAAGTCTGAGTAACACCTTGGGAGACTTGTTTCGCATGAAGAGACAAGGTACGAACAACAACGCAGATGAGGAAGCTGGCTCAAGTGAACCGTGAGAATGGCTTTGTTATGGTGGGCGTTCAAGGTTGGGCATTGTGCAGGATTTAGTGGGCAGAAGCAATGTGTATAGGTTTGGTATCAAGGAGGCTTCTGGTATATCAACGAAGTCTGGGTGTAGATTCACACAACCCACAATTTTCGGATAAACGGATCTCGTTCTACATCAAGTAGATGTATGGAAAGAGAATCGAGCAGCACGGAGCTTCACGAAATATGGCACTTCAGACCTCGATTTCACCACCACCAATTTTTGACGTCTCCCTTCAACAGCTAAATACCACTCACATATTGAGACCTTCTCCCATTGATATCTGTTCAAAAACTCATGTGCTTCTTAAATTGTTATCATTTGGTTGAGTGCCTTCGACTCCTAATCAAGTGATCTTACGAAGCAACGGCTTGGCATTCTGCAACAAAACCATAACAAATTGGGAACTAGTCAGTCCAGGTTTACTGATCACCAAGGCTCATTCAATTCGCTTTGTTTCAGACCCTCCTGATGCTCCGAAAAGGCCAAAACCAATGGAGAGATGCATAATACGTATGAAAGGTAGATCATTCTGAGGCTGCAACTTTGTTAAAGTTTATACAGGAAATATCCTGTCCACGCAACAATCACATATTAGACGCCGCTTCTCTCTTTATTCTCCGATATACATTTCTTTCGACATATCAGGCCACGGTTCATCCTTCAGCACAAAATACGTAAGGTCCCTCCCCACAGCTGAACTTTCAACACTTCTCTGCCTTGTGTAAGGGACCCAATCTTTATTACACCAAGGGAATATATGCATCTCTCCAGCATGATTTTGTTTGAAGCTGCCGCTGACCTGAAAACGCTTCAGCGTCATCCGAAAGCCATCACGTAACTGCTCCATGAGGCCTTGAAACTCGGTCATTGGGTCGATGATGCTATTTCTGAGCTGAAAGTCTCGCAGGGTCGGCACGTACAGCGTGAGAAACGGCAAGAGCTGATCGATATATAGTCCGAGCTCTGAAGATCTAAGCTACGCAAACTCTGGAAATTGAACTCAGGTAGGATGCCTCTTAGCCTGCTCACCGACAAGTAGCTGAAGTACAGCTTGAGCGTGTGCAGATCTGGTTACGCGGCAAGAAGTTCCTATAACTACTTCCTTGACTCCTGCTGGCCTGCATCGAAGAACACATTGTATTGATCGACGATGCTGAGTCGCATTGATTTCATACCTAATATGCCAAGCTCACAGTGGGCCCCACGTGTGAAGTACAGAACATTGGTCAGGAGTCTTTTGTACTTGAATTTGACAATGGGCATCTCGAGTTCCCGGGGGCAGTCATGATTCCGTACACAAAATTCCCTTGAGGCGCAGGAGCTTTCGTCACATGGAGATCGTATTTTTTCTAGCGTTTGCGCAGTAGACAATGTTTAAAAGGGGTCCTACGCTCGAAATCCAGGTGGCACTCCAAGGGCATCCTTGATAAATATGTCAAAATCTTCGCTCTATTCGGCAGCAACGTCGGCATTAAACTGGCACTTCATCAAGCTCATCGAAGGCTGGCTGCTCTTTCTGGGAGGACACGTAATATGCCACATCTTAAATGCTCTGAGAAATATGCCGTTGGACAAATACCGACTTGAAGTATGAAAGAAGCCAGCTCTTAGTCGGCAGGACAATGGTATTGAGCGTTGTCGCCGCGTGGTGAGCTACCCTGTCGCTTGCGCCAATGTCATTGAGTCCGAGAATCTCTTCGTGACCCGTAAGCCGGGATCGTGGAACTAATAGCGACCCGATCCCTTCGACTGCCCATGCTTGAGATGTTAGACGAAGGCTCTTAATAGTCGGTAAGTCTGTGGTCATAGATGAGTCTTTTCATCTCAAAGGGGGAGATGTCTTCAAGTTGAGGAGCGACAGTAAGAGAGTCAGTATCTGATACAACAAAATAGCGTCAAAATTTGCGGGAAGTTTATACTTCCGCGGTTTTATAGAGAATTTGCTCGGACCAATATTTGCCAGATTGGCGCGATCAGGCAGCTGTGCAACAACCACAGCTATATTCCCTGTACCGCGGCACAAAATACAGGAATAGAGCGTGGCGCTACAGAAGACTATATCCTAATTAAAGCCGAACAAAGACACCAGATACAGAGTTTCGGCTAGATATATAAGAAAGGAGATCGGTCTGACCGATCCTTAGCGTGTCGTCCCTGGCTGTAAGCGATCATTCCCAAAGCGGCAATCTTGGACTACAAACATTTAATCCCTCTTGGCCCATTCCTGCAAACATGCTATGAATCGAACCAAATCTCTTCTACACGTTGTACCGAAATTGAGTCTTCAAAATCCAATCTTCCACCAATTAACAAGCGCAAACGCAAACGCAAAAGTTGCTCACGTGAAAATTTCAACCATGGCAGATTTTGATGGCTCAGCCGAACATCCAGCTATCTCCGAGCATCTGGCTATGGAAGAGCGAGGAGGATGTCAGGGAGCCAGAGGAGGTAGAGGGAGAAGAGGTAGTGGCCGTGGAGATGCAGGAGGAGGCAGTGGACAAGGTCGAGAAGTCCAGGTCTCAAAAGCGCTGTCGAAGCTCCTACGGCATCATGCTGAAAAGGAAGGTCTGCAGCTAGATGATGGAGGCTTCGCTCGATTAGATCAAGTCGTATGTCCTCTCTTCTCTCTGCTGTCATACATAATATTTTCTGTTACACACCGTCACGTGTTAATGGGACTGCACATTTTAGACACACATAGCTAACTACATGTAGATGCAATGGCCGCGTCTCAAATCCCTCCATGTTACATTCGATGACATCAAAACTGTCGTCGTTGACAACGCGAAACAGCGCTTCTCCATGAAACCCTCACCATCCCTCAGCACACCCGACCTATCGTCCACCAACGCAGCAGACTGGATCATCCGCGCCAATCAAGGACATAGCATCGCTATCGACGCCTCATCTCTGCTCACGCCCGTCACCCTCGACACCCTTCCAGAAACTGTCATCCACGGCACTTATTTCGCCTTCTGGGAAGCCATCGTCGAGAGCGGCGGCTTGAAGCGCATGACGCGGAATCATATCCATTTCAGCACCGGCTTGCCCGAGGGCAAGGAGGATATAATTAGCGGGATGCGAAAGGATGCTGAGATTTTGATATATGTCGATATCAAGAGGAGTTTGGAGGAGGGAGGCGTGAAGTGGTGGAAGAGCGAGAATGGAGTCGTGCTTACGGATGGTAATGTGGAGGGGATGTTGAGCTCGAAGTACTTTACGAGAGTGGAGGGCAGGAGAGAAGAGGTTGGGATTTTGTGGGAGGATGGGAAGGAGGTTGCGAAGTTGCCGGAGAAGCAGAGGGGACGAAAACCGCCCAGGGGAAAGGAGGTAAGAGGTGATGGTCATAGGGGCGGTGCAGGCAGAGGAAACGGGAGAAGGCGTGGAAGAGATAGAGGTAGAGGGAAGCAATTAGATGGAGAGGTACGGCAGGGCGAGACGTGATTAGCTCAGGAGACGAATGTATATCACATCACATTATCAATAGGAAGCATTTTAGAAGACAGGCAGTTCAAAAGTCAGCAGACTCTGTCTTTAGTATGTAATTCAAAGACCGGAACCATTGTATAGAATGGCAACGCCTGATATACTCCATAGGTACGCCCATCGATGTTACCCTGCTAAACAACTCCATGCTACACCACCCAATATGTCGCTGATGAACGCCCTGAAAAAAAGATTCACCATACACCTAAATAGACATCGGGTTATAGTATCCTGTAAGTCTGTTCTTCCCATCAAATCGAGACAATTGGGAGAATCAGGTGATAGGGTTGGATAGCTCGAGCCTCAGTGCCTTGCCAGCATTCTCCTCTGTCTCCCGATCCTGACTGACTGATCGCTTACGCTTCAGACCTTCCTCTTCCTTGACCTCCTTGACCTCCTTTGTCTGCTTAGCTGCAGCTCTGATCGTCACTAATATTTCTGGGTTCATCTCCTCAACCATATCTTGCTTGACATCTTCAGTCTTGAAAGTCTTCGTCTCGGAATCTTTGGCCTGGGAATCTTCCTTCGACTCTTCTTTGACATCTTCATACGACGTGGATGCTGGGGCCAATACTGGTGGGCTCGAAGAGTGAAACTTATCGGAGGCTTCGGTGTCTGCGTCCGCCTGTGCTTCTCCCACCGAGGCCGTTCGTTGGTTCTCAATATCGGCCAGAAATTCCAGAACAAGTTTCGCGATTGCCTCCTTAGCACTCTTCTGGCCGTAGATATTGATAACCTCTCCAACCTTTCCTTCGATACGCGCATCGTTGGGCCAGTGTGCGAAGCCGTTATAGATAGGAGCCTCTTCAGAGACGCGAGAGATGTCGTATGTTGGTGGTGAGAATCCGAGCTTGTGAGCGAAAGGAGGAACTTTTGCAGCGAAACTTGTCTTTCCTGTAACGACTGGCGAAGCGGTAGGGATCTTGGGGCCGATTATCTTTGCTCCTGGGAGGGGAGTTGATTTTGGCCAGCGAACCGTTCCATCAGGAGGCATAAAGCCGCTTTGCATCAACCAGTCAATAGCCTTCTTCGATGCGTACTGCTTCGCCTCCTTCTTCTTCGTGAAAGAAAGAGAGACATCTCCCTGGCCAAATGGCATATGTGGTGCTTCATGAATCGTAACAGTGCAGCGAAATCGTGGTCCGTTTAGCTCGTTGTATTCGATACCTTTGATAGTGGCAGCAGTAGGGTGGGCAGCGCGGTACTCTAGTAGATCAGTCAGCGTAGTAACGGGGAAGCGCAGAAGAAACAGGGCACACCTCCGAGTCGTCCAGTCCAGTTAGTATCTCCTATCTCGGCAACAGCACGAGCCTCTGCTGCAATAGCTTCTTGGTCAACGGCAGAAGGAGCCTTCTTTCGGGGTCTCCTCTGGGGCCCTTGCGCAAGCGCGTTTGCAGCAGCTTGCTTCATGTGTTGCGAACGAGTAGAGTCTAGCTGGTCCTGTTCTCTCACGAAGTCTTCAAGAGACCTAAAGGTTCTGCTAACCACCGTTGGAGCACCAGGTTGCAGAGGAGCAGGGGCTTGCGAATAGTTATTGTACGGTTGTGGGTGGGCATGTGAGGCTGCGTATGGGACTTGAGGAGGATAGGCTTGAGGTGGGATATATCCTTGAGGTTGTGGATGCGAGTACCGATGGCGTTGAGTGGTAAGTTGTGGAGAAACATATGCGCCAGTGTTGGAATTGGGAATGTAGTTGTAAGGACTACCAGACTGGTAGTCGGGAGGGTTCATGGTGACACCAATGCTGCTAAGTATGGTCTCAGGAAATATGATACTATTGTAGAAGTTGGGGAGCTTAGGAAGCTTTGGTGTTAAAAGGTTTGGAACGAGAGCTAACCCTAACAAACCCTTGCCTGCCAAGCACGCTATTTACTTAGCATGAAAGGGAAAAGAAACTAGTGTTAGAAAGAGTTGTCACAAGCTACGCATCTACAGGTATTGCATGTTGAAAACATCTTTGTTCTGGGTGGTGTGGAACAGGGTAAAACTGGGAAGAATTCTCAATCAAGAATTTTGGAATACTGCTGATATTCTAGACTAGCCAGGCCATCTTGTTATTCATGTACTCATGATACATTCTGTATGGGTATCTATAACTCCGATAATGCTGCAAATGCTTCTACGCTTTTCACTCCTCAAAGAAACCACCCTCATTGGCCCATTCATCCTTTTTATACCCATTGAACTTCGCTGCCTCTGCAGCACCAAATGCAGCATTCTTTTCGAATCCGATTGACTTGTGCTTGGTCTTGGTAGGCCCCGTATTTGAGACTCCCAACAGCTTCCGTCTCTGTCTGCGATTCATGCCCGTTGTGTCGACTGATGCAGGTGTAGCTTTGGGCTTGGCTGGCTTGACCACATGCTCCTTGAACTTTTCTGGCTTCTTGGCCTTCTTAACAATGGGAGCAATGGATACTCTGTTCCTCAACTCGCTAAGCGTACCTTCCTCCATGCGTCTCTTTATTTCTTCCCACATTGGCGGCTTAGGTCGTGCAGTATCATCCTTGGATATTTCCTGTCCGTCTTCCTTCAAAGGATACAGACTAATGTAGATCTCGCTGAGTGGGAAGTTCTGTGTGTAGTTGTAATCGACCTCTGTTATGTGAATCTGGTTTTCCAATTCTTTTATCTCATCTGCGGACTTGGCTTCCAGTAATTGTTTGCGAAGCTTCTTGAGATTCCTTTCAGCCTTCTTCCTTTCTTAGGGATCGTTAGTCAGTGCATTAAGATTTATAATCGTATCCTTGCTTACCGAAGAATCTAACCATATGATACTTCGAGATCATCTTCTGCCGTATCTTCTCCGCCTCCGCAGCGATCAACTCCTGCTCATAACCTGCAAGTGCCCGTTCATTCTCAACTCGTACTTGGGGTGGTAGGTCATCCACTCGTTCCAGCTTCCTGCTGACATCTCTTATGCGCTTCTTAATTGCATTCACGCTCGAAGCATGTATTTGAACCCGGGGTGCTGTAGGTTCGAACCTGCGGGGCTTTTTTGCTGCTTTTGGAGCGCTGCCTAGTACTTGAAATTGGCGAGACTCATGAACGACTGGGGCTTCATCTTCTTCATGCTTTCTCTTGGGTGCCATGTCGAGGGCGTGCTGGAGATGTGTTATTCCAAATATGATAACTCGTTATGTTGAAAAATTCCAGATTGGCTAGATAAATGCGACCACGTGACCCGTATGACTTGGCAGACAGGAGTACCTTTTTCGCAAAAATTCTACTGTTCATTCTACTGTTCACCTAACTTCCATTGGCGGCTGGAGAGGTAGCTGGCACTACCTCTCTGATAAGCACCTGCTGTATATACTCTTCTCATGGCCAGAGTCGAGGATAACAGCTTGCGCTGGTAGGTTCGAATCCTGCGGCTGCCAACCCATCATGCTCAGGTCAACAGCGTGGCTAGTAGGACGACAGATGAACGGCTTGCGCACTCGACTTCCGACCCCCTTAGGGTTCGACAATTTTCGCGCAGCTCCGGTCACAGTGGCAGATGGGATTGTGCTGGGGGCGACCACGGGCGGTGGTCAGCATAGGAGGAAGGTGGCTACAGTGAAGCGTTCGTGCAAGCCGGCGGCAACTTCTCAGGGTCTTCCTACCTCAACACAGCCTCGATCGGATCACCTAGATCTCAGATGCAGTAACATCATACACAGTACAACATAACAAACACATAACACACACAATTCTGCGGATCTGGGAGAGCATCACCACTTCCTGTCACCGCAGTCCTGTCCGGCAGATTCTTGTCCCATCCTCGAAACAACATCACCAATTTACAGAGCACACAGCAGGCACTTGACCCACGAAGGGTACACAATCACACGATTTTGGAGTTGCGGCGGTATAGAAGATGCGATTTGGACGAGAGAGAACCTTGTTGAGAAGATTTTTCCTTGTGAGGACCAGGGGGGTCGTGGAATCACGGTTGCTGTGGCCAGCGGAGTTGCAACATGGCTTCACTGTGGCCGTAGCCCACCAGGTATCTAGGGACCGCAGACACAGGAGGACAATTGGTCGCCGAGTCAGAGCCTTATACTAAAGTCACAAACAAAGCACTTCTGTCAACGGATATATATATATGTGTAGATAGAGGCCAGACGGCTCAGTGGAGGAGGTTGCTGGTTACACGAGTGTGATGAAGTGGGCTGCGTCTCCTGAGGTAGACGCAGCTCGGCAACTGGTGCCAAAGCTGGGCCATTCCGGCATAGCTATCCAAACGGATGGCTGGAACCGTGTATGAAAAAATCAATCAATCAACCAATCAATCAACCTTCCATTGCTACCCACGAACAGATGTCGGTCACAAGCTGGTGGTGCAACGAATGAGGCAATGGCCAAAGTATTCTCTGAGTCAAGCCAATCTAGAATTCGCGAACAGAATGGTTGTCGTCACTACAAGACAACTGACTATCCGTGCATTGGTTACTAGATAAAGTAAAGGCTCTGACTGCATGTTAAGGTCTAGGTTGGTTGGGGGCTTCCGATTCTCATCCCTAACCCCATAGACTTTATCCGAGTATCAGGTATTGGTAGGAGTTGAAGTCATGACTCTGGGTGGCTGCCACGAACTTGACAGTTCTCTTGTGTCCATCAACATGGTACTGGCGTTAGGATTTAAACGCACAGCATTCGCACCAATTGAGATAGCGAGATTGAACTCAACTCCAGTCTGATGTTCCAAACCTTTTGCAGGTCGAGCTGGGCAAGTGATGATTACTGATGTCTGATGATTGTTTAGCCATTGCTCCCATTCACATCCTTGGTCCTTTGTGGACTCGTTCAGAAGCCAGACAGAATGAACCTGAACCTGAACTTGAACTAAACCGAAATGAGTTGAGCTGAACTGAACTGAACCGAAAGAAGCAAATCAGATGTCTAGAATGGGAAACTGGTATCATTTGCCATATCATGAACTCTAGATCGTAGGTATTTGGCCTCATCTGGCAAGAAGGTCTATAGTGTTACATAGCTCTATGCTAATACAACACTCACATGGATCAATAATAACTCCAGATCGCGGAGTTGTGGTGTCTTAAGAGTTTCCGGCGACTTCGGATAAACCGAAGCCGTTTCTTGAAGCTTTCCCGGTACTTCAGATGAAGAGTTAGGTTTAGTAGTGCTTGCATGAACTGTGTGAACTAGTGTTTGTAGCTCAACGATGGACCTAATATATATATATATTCTCGTTTTCTCAACTTGGGAGACTACATTGGACTTTTTACCAGCTCCAACCTCCCCCAAACCAGTAGCCTTGCGTTTCAGTACTCTTGTCTCTGGCCTTGTGTCGGCTTTGACATTGTCGACAGCCTCAGCAATGGCAGTTTTTTATACCACGAAGCTTACTGCCAGTGAGTTTAGCAAGCAGTTGAAAACACTGTACGACGTTCGCTAATCATTTTCAAGATGCTCAGGACTATTTTGACTTCATGCAACTCGGAGGTTCTATTTTTTTAGTTTTTTAATTTTTAATTTATTTTCTATAAAGCTCTGATCAGCCTTTTATCCTATGCTGGGCTTTATAAATTGCTTTACTAACCTGCTCTATAATAGGATACATCTGTGCATGTCAAAATCCATTGCCATACGATCATGTGATACATGCGGACAGCAACTTGGTGGCCGAAAGTGTTGCTTCTCTGGTACTTCTACGCATGGGACTGTTTTTGTCTAGTACATTGAAAATGGACTCCAAAGTGATCGTTTCACTGCTTGGTATATCCCAAGTCGTCTTTATAGAAATAGGGGCAACGATCTCAAGAACGCAAATGGTAGCAGCACCTTCACCGAGTAAGTGCTTCATCGCTTTGCAGTTTGTTTATAAATGCTGACAAAATATCCTCCAGATACGACGTCCTAACTTAGTACGGAGAGGACACCCTTGCTCTCGCTGCGAATATCAAGTATGGACCAAAAAATTCAGTTCTGACCCAGAAGGAACCTTACTTGATAAGCACCCTCTGGGCTGATATCGCCGAGCACTATAACTCGTATCTCGGTGACATTGACGGACCTTACGACAAAGCCTATTCTCGTGAACTTCCAATTCAAAGTGCTATCATCGGTCAATATTAGTGGGGACTTTTCGGATACAATATTGCACATCTCACTTACAAGGGTAACGATTTGCGCTACGACATTGCCCAGGGAACATCTCTCACTCTGTTGATGTTGACTCAGAATAGCAGCCTCTCCGCTAAAACTCTTGCTAAGCTTATTGTTCCTTTCTCTGGTGAGCTTACCATCAAGAATACTATCTGGAAAGACCCGAACACCTCTGTTCTAGGCTATGCTAGCTCATGGATCAGCAAGTACATTACGATTGGAGTGGAGACCATGGCTGAGACTGTCAACCGTGGAAGCCAATTTGCCCCAGCAATTGTTCACTGGGCTTCCGACAAAATCAACAAGCATTCAACAGATTCCAATTCGGCTCCTTCATATCACTGTTCCCAACAGCATCTACCATCACCTCTGAGGTTGACAGATACCCGCTCACCATCAGCTACCCCAACACAGCACAAGCCGGAGCAGATCTTTTCACTTACATGATCTTTGGCATCCCGACTGCCTGGAACCTCGCCGGCAATGTCGTTGATGGTTTCTCAAACCTCCCATGCTTGGACGTTGGCGTGACTGCTCCAGGTCTTGAGATTCAACCTACCAGCTACTATGGAAATGCCATCTTTAATCAGTACATCTACAATGTCATATATGATGTGCCAGCGAACTTCGCTGGTACTCCCAAGCTGGCTTTCTGCTTTACTTATACCTGTTAGAGAGCTAGACGGAGGATGTTTTGTATATAGACATAGAATATGTTTAAAACACATATGTAAGATAATGATGTTACTTAATATAACGGCACTGCTCTCAAAGGACACCAAATGCAATCTAAGACATCCTTAGGTCGCTACCTATATTCCCTAGTGGTAAGCACACGTATGTATTCTAAAACCACTCCTTTGGGTCTTTATTTGATATTCTTCATATGCCTCGTTCCTCGGCTCCAGTTCTAGGTTCCAGGCTGCTCCCCTATAGCCTTCGCTTAAATAGGAGCTTCAGGCTTATCCCTTTATGGTTAGCCAGCGCTTGGCAATTTGTAGACCTTTCAGCAGTCACAGCCCTCTGGTCTGTGTCGCAAAACTCTCTCGTTCATTCGATTGTGAAGCTCTTCTTATAGTACATCAGAACTGTTCCTCTTGAGATATATCAACTATCGAGAGCGTGTCACCGAGCCTGAGAAGCAATGGTGTCGTAGATTTGGAGGAGCAGACTGGAAAAGCAGGAGGCAGGATAGAGCTCATCTGTAACTCGTACGGGATTGCAATTCTTGAACGAGTCAGATCGTCAGTCCGTCGAGACATACGGCAATAACTAATCGATAAGGCGGAGAGGATGGAGCGCAACGATGGCATTATTCGCTGGTGCCCCAACCCATTACGGGACGAGTTCATGTGCATCAACCTGAACTACAGGACCGTTCAGATGTACCGTGCAACAGGACATGTTCAACCCGGAAGGTTCGATTATCGCAAAAGAACGAAGCACAGTGAATTTCCTCCGCTCAGTGCACATGACTGGTCACCATCAATCCCGGGCTTGGTAGCTATGGGCACTTCTGGAGGACATGTGAATCTTCTGAGAGTCGATGATGATTTCAACCAAACTCACATGTTACCATTGAAACTCGCGAGAGCTTGTCACGCGGTGGCATTCAATACCACAGGATTACTGGCGGTGGGGCTTGAACGCGCACGCAATGATGGCTCTCTACAAATTTGGGACTTGAATCATCGCTTGGCCGGATGGGATCCTAAGAAACCCGGATGGGAAGGTGTTGTAAATAGTGCCACCGAGCCCAAGAAAATGGATTATATCACTGTCACCAGTTTACGATTCTTCGAGGATCAACCTCAAACACTAGTGGCTGGTATAAAGCAAACCAGTGTGAAGATATATGATCTTAGGGGTATGCATGTCCTCCAACTGCTTATTGGAGCTTGAGCTAAGAGTGTTAGATCCCAGCTCTGTTGTGATTGAGTTCAAGACAAAATGCAATAACAACATTGCTATAGATTATGCTGATACGAATTATTTTGCATCCTCGTCACTGGAATACCCTGGAGTTATAATATGGGATCGTCGCGCAGGGAGTAGGGCGGGAGCTTCTCCCATGTATGTCGAATCTTTTGAAGCTGAAGAGGTACCTTGGGGAGCTGCTCTGAAGCTGGATCGTGCGATTGACACCGCAAGAACAGCACAAATTCGACAACTGCGATATTGTCGTGATCAGCGTGGAACTTTAGGCGTTCTCTCTAATTCGGGTCAGCTCCAAGTCTTTAACACAGGAAGAGAGTTCGTAGAGCCTGGATCACTGAACGATGTTGGTGCAAGCCCTGAGCTTCTGGAAGTGAAGAAGTCGCACGATCTCAAGTGGCCTTACGACAAGGAAGACCATGAGCAGCGATATGAAGATAGAATAGTATCCTTTGATTGGGTCAACATGCGGACTTCTAAAGTTCCTGGTCGAGTTGTGGCCTTGAAGGCAAATGGGTCGTTTGATATTCTCGGCATGCCAGCGCCTACGGCTGGGCTACTTGGTAAAGTGATACCATGGAGGCCACCACATTGTGGTCAGTATTCCTGTACAGATTCCTTCTAATCTACTAATTACTTCAGTTGGCAAGAATTATTCAAATCTGATGAACTTCAAAGATCCGATGGAAAGAGAGCGGGTACTGGGGCCGTTGTTTGCGACAGAGGCCAAGGAGGCCATACCTCTGTTCGGTCCGGAACGATTCACGCCAGAATCTGCGAAGCCTATTGTATATGCTGCGGTCAAGAAAGCGTTGGAGTCCACGGCCGACGCTGTTATAGATCTTGCTGCAGCTGAAGAATCGACCACAATAAGGGCGGGGACGGAAACTTTGAGCGAGCCATTTGACCAGCTGAACTTTTCCAGAACCGATGGAAAGGAGGGGCTTCGGAGAAACATCTCTAAGACCTCTATATACTCGAGTCAAGAACAACATGATAGATCACATTACTCTGCTAACAGTGCTGTCAGTAGTAGGACTAAGAATAGCTTGATAGTAAACACAATGCTTCGTAGAGCTAAGGCAGGCTATGTACTCAATGCTACTGTCAACAAGTTGATTGTCCAAGATGATCAGTGGCTTCACGACGCCTGGGAGTGGATTGAAGGTAAGAAGTCAAACCCTTTGCCTTGGAAATGAGAAATATTGACCAGATTCAGGAGCTGGTGAAGCCGCAGAGGAAGGAGGAATGACTTCTGGAGCGCTTGATCTTGCTTATATGGGAGTGTACACCGTCTGGAATAACCGACTAGGTATGATGAAGCCAATATCCACCCAATTTGTCTAACTGTACAGGTGATAATGCCAAGTCCAGGCTCATAGAAAGCTCCATCATTCCCGATGGGGCCCAGTGGGAACATCTCATAGCTACAATTAACAAGCGCGAGAATCGTCCCGCTTTCGAAGGCGTAGCAACAGGCAAGCCACAGCACCGCCAACTGTGCTTGGCGATGTGCGGATTATCCAAGAGACCCGAAGAGCTTGACGAGGACATCAACGGTCTGGAGGAGGAAGGCAAGTTCACTACTGCGGCAGCGTGGAGTTTATTTGAAGGCTCTCCAAAGCGAGCAGTTGGGATTTTGAAGAAGGGCGGCAGCGATCTATTGTTCATTGCGATGTCACTCGACATGAGACTCAACAACAACCTTGAGAAGGACGGATCTTCGGAAGACTGGACTAAGGATCTTGATAAACACCCGCAAATGGCCAACGATCCCTATCTCAGAGCCATATACCGTTACATTACATCCGGAAACTGGATATCCATAGCTAACGAGACAGCTCTTCCCCTTCGAGATCGTGTTGGAGTGGCTCTTCGACATTTCAGCGATAGACAGCTAACAGACTGGCTTTCCGAGCAGATGGTAGAAGCAGCCCAAACAGGGCATATCGAAGCCATCATCTTGTCAGGAATCACCGACCCTCTAGTCGACATATTGGCAAAATACGTTGAGAAGTTCGTGGACTTCCAAACACCTATCCTCATAATGTCATTCTGCCACCCGCGATACATCGCCGATCCACGGGTCGTCTCCTGGCGGAAAGCATACCAAGACTTTCTTAACCGCCGAAAAGAATACATCCTTCGCGTCAAATTCGACCAGCAATCTACTATCAAGAGTCGTGGCAGAGGCGGCCGACCAACCATCAAATCTTCACCAAGACAGGTTACAGTCCGCTGTCTGAGATGCGACAAGGAATCTGCCAACGACCTCGCCAGTGCCACCGGTAATACCTCGGCCACATCCGCGCCCATGATGGCCATAAGCGACGAACGCAATCCCCTCGCTGCAACAGGCATCAACGCCGGTCTCTGCTGTCCCAAATGTGGCGCTCATCTCGCACGCTGCGCTGTCTGCTTAGAAATTGTCGGTGTCCCGCGCTCTGACCGGCCTGAGCTTTCGCATGATCCAAATACGGCGAGGATGGCTCACTTCCCGACCTTCTGTATGAAATGCAAGCATGTGAGTCATATGGACCATGCCGTCGCGTGGTTTGGGAGACATATGGAGTGTCCGGTGGCGGAGTGTCGATGTCAGTGCAATGAGAGGCTGAGTCGGTAGACGGACCACATTAACAACACTTAGTCTACAATGTAGTAGAGTGCAGAGAGGTGATGCATGTATCCATAACCCGTCCGTTCGTCTTCCAATGTGCAGGCCATCGTCTGTACATGACAATACACTTTCCGACGCAAGCACTGATTTCCACTTCTGACCATCACCTTAATCCATCTTGACCACTAAGCGATCCCAGACCACTACGCAATACAGAAAATACCCCGCTTCACCTAATTTCCCACTTTATGTTGGGAAATCATGTCAGATATGTGTGGAGAAAGATCACGTGAGAGCGTATCTTATGCGCGGGCAATGCCCCAGTTATCTGGGCCTAGTGTAAAATAGTAGGTAGTTAGATAAGGGAGCATTCCCATCACACTTAGTCCCTTATGAAAACACAGCATTGTCACACCCAGCCCATACAGTGCGAATACCTTAACCTATTATTATTCAACAATTACTAATCCAAATGGCCGAGATATCACTCTTAGAACGCGTCCAAGGCGCGTCAGCTATACCGCCTCAAATTGGCCAGCATCGGGTCTATCGCTTTATAAAACAACATTCTGAACTCAAAACGTGATATAACCAAAAATGCGACTACCAGCGAGCCAAATTCGAAGATCCTGAGGTTGTTCGGGCCTGGTTTCTCCTTGCACAGAATACAATGATGAACGAAGTGAGAATAGGGGTAAAACCGACTGAATTGAGAGCTGCAATCCCTTCAACAGAAAGGGAGCTTACGTCTATATAAGTACTACAACTCATTTAAAAAACCCTAACTAGCTTTCGAACTAAACAGGTCATTAGGTTCAAGCTTCTCCCTAACTAAACTCAATCAACTGATCAACTGATCAACTAAACTTAGATCTATACAAACATAAAACTCAAACAATACTTGTCAAATAACATTAATTTAAAATGAGAAGTGCGTTGTTTTCTGTATTGCATACTGGTCTGTATCGCTTAGTGGTCAAGTACGTTACACAGGCGAACAGAGCCTCAATTGAAGGAATGCTGTTTTAGCCGAGGGCAGGGCTAATTCGTTTGTTTACTTTCCGTGCAAAAGATGACCCTCCTCTTGTAAGTAAACATCGTGCTGTAAACGTTTTTTAAGAGCTGTAATTTGCTCGATATGCTGTGGCAAGATCTCCTTTGCATAAAATCATTGTGACATAGCGTTCACTTTAGGCAGAAATTCAACTTCCGGATGTTCTTTCTCCTATTGCTCAATTCGAGCCTTGCAATTCTCTTCGCTCTCGTACATCGCTTTACGCAGTCTTCGAGGTTTTATTGCTTTTTCTCTTGGTCCTTGGCAGCTCATCTGGTTTAAGTATGAAGTACATTTCGGTTCTGGTTCACTTCATAACGAACCAGAGTTCGAGCTTCGATTTTCGAGCCTCTGGTTTACGGGTAACGTTGCACGTTGTGGTTGGTATATCGTATAACCATACGGTGCCTTGGTATTTTTATAAGGACCCTAAGGAACCATCAGAGAAAGTTGTCAAGCCATATAAGCCACCTAAATCCAAGTACGATAGCGATGATGAGTTCAGAATTCGGATGGAAGCTTGGGAACGTGAGCAACCGGTGCTATCGTCTTAAGAGTTGCAGACCTTCTGATTTTGGTTCACCCAGCTCAATGCCCTGATCTCAATCCAATTGAGGCCATTTGGGAATTTATAAAGAAACGACTATGTGGTGGGAGGTGGCCGACTATTGCCGAATTCAGAGCGGAAATTCAGCGAGAATGGGATCGTATCACGATTCAAGAGATCCGTAAAAGGGTTATAGAGATGCCTTGGCGTTGTAAGAGAATTATAGAGCTTGAAGGCAAGAGAGTTAGATCCGCTCTGGTAATCCTGTAAAATTAGTCCAAATTTATATCAGGTGATGAGGCTCCGTGACTCCTGCGCAATGCATTCTTGCAATTAGTGTGTATCAATCATAGACCATAGATTGACATCACACAGCTGCGGAAGCTTCACTCATTTCAATACAAGGGTCTTTTATCCCAGATGTTTTATTCAGAGCATTGCGTCTTCGCTTTCATAATTTCTATGCCAAAACGCTATGCACATGCCCCTGAAGATCGTTCGCACAAATCGCCCGCAAAACCTGCTTGATGAAAAAAAAAAAAGAGGTTCCGCTATGCATCAATCAATCCACTGTCTTGTATCTATACGTTGAAGGGTATCAAGACCGGTACAAAGGAAAACTGGTGGTGTGGAATCTGCATGATATTGGCTGTTCTGTAGCCTGGGTAGATTTATGGGTGGGGTATTGTGTGGTATATGTGTGGTGTTGTATGTTGGTGTTATGTGGTGGAGATGTGAACGTAGGTGTGTCCCTCATCGGAAAGATTTGAAGGATTTATGTGCTAATGGCGAGGAGCCATGAGCTCTAGCTGAGTCTCGCACTCGACCATGACGCAAATTAGGGGTGTTGGCGCAGAAGCGGCATATATATACAGCCGGCACGCTTCGACGACTGAGATTAACACACTCTGCATGAAGCCAGTTCTCACATGATTCGCTAGAAATTGTCAGCCCCACACAGAAAACGCACAAACATACAAGGCCTACCATTGAATCATGAATCGCTCGTCCTCTGGCTTCCCACAGACGCATCGCGTGCTGCCGCCTCTTGAGCTGGTGGGAGTTCCATCAGGATCACTGATAGTGGTTGGCGACAGGTTTGCCGAATTGCTGTAATAGCTTCCATGGGGATCTTGTAAGTAGTGATGGTGGTGAGAAGCCTTTTGTTGTTGCATCCTCTTCCGATTTTCCATGACCTTTCGTAGCTCACGAGTTGCGTCCCCTGAGCCGTTAGCTTCGTCCATCACGGTTTCCGCCTCGCTCTCTGCTCCATCGAGATCCATCTGTGTTGAATGTTGACTTAAAGAGGACTCTGACCGACTGTAGCCCTCACCGCTGCTGCTCTGTCGACGTGAGCCATATAGGTGATTATTGAATTTTGCCATCTTTGGACCTTTTGGCTGTGTGGGTAAGTTAAATGATGTATTGCGGCTGGACACTATGATTAATTCTTCGTCGCTAGAAGACTCGTACTGAGAAGACTCCCAATGCTCGTTCATGCTCTCAGCTTTGCTTGGGAAAACTGTACTTCCAACAATCACTGTTTCGGTACGAGCTTTGCCATTAGCGTCTATCGTGAACCTCACTTCAGTACGAGGTCCTGGCTGAGGAGATTCCAAGATTGGTCGAAGAACGCTGGATCGGAGGCCCTTCACCGGGGAAGCTCGTCGTGGACGTGAGACTGGCCGGCCTGTATACCATGTTAGTTTCTATAACTACCAAAGCATACCATAAAGTGCTTACTCTGAGATCGCTTCAGCTTTCCATCACTCATACTTCTGCTCAAGCCCGGACGTGCTGAACCCTTCACCGGAGAACTGACGGTTTCTCTTCTAAAGTTTGTACCTGAGCTACGCTCACGAGTGCTACGAGATCGACAGATCTCTTCCTGATCTCTTCTTGACTCGCGTTGCTGATGCTGATATGGTTTTCGTACCAAGCGACTTGTTGCAGGTCTCGGTGCCGGTAGCGAGACATCATCATGTTCCGTGGGCACATTAATGGAATTGCTTCTGCTGTAGACAAGACCAGGGTCTATGAGACCATTAAAAGGATCGCTAGCAGTGGCAGTCGTGCTATTGTACTGCAAGGGTGGTAATGACTTCTGAACTTGTGCTGGAACTGCCGCCTTAGGAGCGAGAGTTCTTTGCCGCTTGGCAGGTTGCCGAGTGCTTGGTGCGCTAGGTGTAGGTGCAGGCGCAGGTATATTCACCTCCTGAATCATTTGATTACTTCTTCCCCAACCAAGAGAATTGCTGATTCTATGTCCAGTGTTGAACATGCTCAACTCATGAGCCCCAAAGTCCAAGTCCATAGCGTTCAAACTTGCATCGGGATCCCAAAATGGTTTCGAATCTGAGAAGACTGGAGCAGTAGCGGGAGCCGACATTGGGAAGTCATATAGGTCTGTAGATGTAGAAGGAAAGGCTGAGAAGCCGGAGTTGTGCGTCGGAGTCGCCGACATGCCATATAGGCCGTTATCATGGTCTTTATTCTGCATGGTGGTGCTCACGGAAATTTTTGGTGCCAGTTTTCTCGAGCCTTTGGTAGCTGATTGTGGAGGGGTAGCTGTCTGCCCGCTGAATGATTCCTCTAAACGCTTTCTCGGCCTTCGTGGAGTCACTTTGTTCTTGACACTATCATCGAATCGACTGAATGCAGAAGCAATTGTCGAAGGGCCGAATTGGCTTGGTTGATCACTATTGTCTAAATTCGCTCTGATATTTGGTGACAGGTGATGCGTACTCGAAGCGAATTCTGCAGAAATGTCTGCTCCAAATGTGTCGTGGCCTGTAGTATCCAATTGGTGTGCGGTCGTAGTATCCAAAAACGAGTTTTCATCTCCAACTAGTCGCCCCGGCGTTGCATGAAAAACCGAGTATTCTTCCGCGAAGGTTGGAGTCCAGCCACCACGACTCT
Source organism: Calycina marina (assembly GCA_019669825.1). Classification (NCBI taxonomy): domain Eukaryota; kingdom Fungi; phylum Ascomycota; class Leotiomycetes; order Helotiales; family Pezizellaceae; genus Calycina; species Calycina marina. Next base: position 27,109 of record MU253878.1, on the reverse strand, counting down.
CAAAACTTGTATTGTTACTTGGGGTTTCGAAAGTTGGGCTTGTTGAGAATTGTCCAGCAGTCGGGGTTTGCGTAGGCGTCGGTGGTTGAGCGTTTGGGGTCCCAAAGCTGAAAGTTCGCTGTTAGACCTGTTCTCGCTTCCCATCGTACTAGACCTACCTATATGCTGGATCCCAACTCATACCTAGCAAAACCAATTTGTTATCTGTTGTGGAGGGCCAGAGACAGATTGCTCTGCAAGACCTCCAGATATTCCCCAAACAGACCTGAACTACAACCCCACCTCTTGGTAGATAGCTTCTTCAGTTTAGTTTGTGTTTGAGGATCGTATATTGTAGTGGGACAAGCTGTGAAATTGGCTATTGTAAGTGGTATAGTGAAGTCAAGGTGCTGTGCTCTGCTGAGCTGTGCTGAAGCAAACAAATTTCCCCCACAACTTGTGTCATATAATCTTGCTGTCTTTCACAACAGGGTTACTGATAACATTAGCACACACAGGAATGGTAATTACAGCCATTGGCATACCAGATCAATCAACAGCTCTCATAAAGGACCTGTTCTTCCAAAGAGATAAGTAATGGCCCGTAAGCAAGCTCGTAGCGCTCAGTTGGCGATGCTGATCTAAGGGATTGATATGTAGCAGAGCAGCACAAGGCACAAGCAAAGGTCTGCTACTAGCAAAGAGGCAGAAGATTTTCAGAATGTTTGGTGGAGTTATATTAAGATTGGATCCAAGTGGGCACACGATGTTGACGTTGTAGTATGTATGTATGACATGAAAATGAATGTATGGAAGAGCTTGCTTGCTAAGATTCGAGCAAGTCTTTGCCGCCCTGGAGTCCTGTAATAATGCAGGTAGATATCGGCGTGTTTTAACGGGTATCAAGGAATGGGTTGCTCAGGGTCAGTGAGGAATGCATTGCCAGAAAGGAGAGTACAAGTAGAAATCATCATTTCGTCTTCAAGGATGTGCCAGGCAAGGCAAGTACCACTACCAAGATTCAAAAGTCAAGGCAAACAGCAGTGGGGCACCATGCCGAGTAAGTAGCAGAGACGGTAAAGACAGGCTTGGCTGGCTGGAGCTGAAAAGAGGCGCTAGGCGACATGAGAGAAATATCCTCAGTAACCGCCGCTACATAACAGTACCAATTAGGCCGAGCAAGCCTCCCAGCTTTTGTACAGAAGCGCGACCACGATAGCATAAGGAAAGGGGATAATCATGCGCCTAAATACATATGGGATAAATGAAGAGGCTGATAGCAGACTTTCATAGGGCATTCGAGAATTTCTTTGATCCTTCTACTACCACCCCACCGGTACTGACCTTAAGTACGTCCTTCTGATGTTGCAAGTCAAGATATTACCAATTGCCATGACAGATAGCAACAACTAACTAGTGTCCCATGCCTGCGTTAAATCTCACGTCTTAGGACCGCCGAAACCTCACTTGCGACTCAACAACTTGATAGGTACAGACCAACTCTAGATACCGCTAGAAGCGAACCAACATTTCCTCATGCTCTCGGTACCTGCATATCAGCCTTGAACCTATCTTCACCACAAATTCATTTCCATATCTCCAACTAGCAAACACATCGCAGCCTCTAGCCCCTGAGAATAGCAACCATCCCATCCATAAGCCCATCAACCAACCAGACAATTCAAGCCAGCAGCCAACGCACTCACGCAACAAATCAACTCCTTCCCGCGCTCTCAACCAACCAAGCTCACCACTCACAACCAACCCATTCACAGCTTCTCTTTTTGGAAATTCGTTCGCCACCAACAAAACCTCCCTCTACCGAGCGAGGCAGCAAGTTTCCCCCTCCCAGTCTGCCGACGGGAATGCACAAGGATCTCGTCGAATGATAACCGTATAGCATTTTGAAACTCGTCCGGCTACCCTAGAGTACATACTAGACGTGCTAGAGGAAAGTCTATCGGCACCATTCGAAACGTACCTACAAAAGCTGTTTAAACTCAAAGTAAAGTGAGCTAGTTCTCGGTATACCTTTGAGCGCGCTGATCGGAGTTGATCTTGGGGCTAGATGGTTCTGTTTTGAGCCTCTTCTAACTACCTCCGTACTCTCCCTTGTGGATTGTGAATCGTATATATCACGTGACAAAATACGTTGACAATGGATGCCTGAAAAAGTGTATAGATGTAATGTAAGATCACAATAGAGCCGATAGGCATGCTACCCCAGCTTCATTTTTTGGTCATTAACTATATCTAGGATGTTTCGCGAGGACAGGTATCTACTCTGTCGCTCGTCTACCTACGCCGATTGTGTGAACCTATTTTTGTTTCTCTTCTTATATCGGTCTGATTTACCGACGCACGCTTGCTTGTTTATTATTTATGTTTCATAATTCATCAAGCAAAGACATGGAGGACATACCATGCTCCAGGCTGTTTTATCATGAACCGCTCCCCGCCCCCCTCCCCCCAAAACGCGCCGACAACCCACACCAACCACCGCCGATTTATATATATATATATTCAACACCGCCCTCCTCCGAGTTCTTAATGAATGGTGCGCTGGCAACCGACCAACTGACTGAAGAATGTAACTATTGTGGTGGATTGAATTGAGTAGAATAGAGAGTATTCATATCATACCGAGAAGACCTTCCATGAAATTAGTTGGAGTGTTGGGTTTGCTCCGTTGTTGATGTTGATTTTGTCGATTTCGGTTTCGATATTGATGCTGGTTTTGAAGTGTTGATGACGTGGGTGTAGACACCCAGTTGGACGGCGTCATCTGTGGTGTCATGGGGGTTTCGATCTTTGGCTTCGCTGTTGTCGATGCGGCGAGCGCACGGTTGTGCGAAGACTCTCGGCGGCGTTTCGGGGCATCCTTTATTTTCGGGTGAGTGTGGCACTTTTTTGCTTCGTTAGCATGGAACTCCGTTCAACCATCTCCATCTCCACCATTTCCATCATGAATTTAGGCGTAGATAACGACTTACTTTGTATGCATGTCTGAACCACGTAGTTCCTTTCTTCTTGCTGCTGACCAACGCAACCCATTCATTGCAGCTCCCACAGAGTCCCTCCCAGACATCGGGATTCCCATCCATCCGCCGCGTTTCCTGCGGTTCTTGGAAGGGACTACCGGTAGCGGCGCTGATACCGTGGGTGAAACTCTTGTCGTACCAGAACGCGCTGTTCTTCAACACCAGCCAACGACCGGGTTTACAGATGCCACACCACCCCTCGCGCTTGTTGCCGTGACCGCGCACCCAGCGGGGAGTGTAGAGGTCGCCGTCGAAGCGGAGTTCTTGCTCGTGGGGGATGAGATCAGGATCGTTCGGGTTCATATCCTCGGGCGGTGGCGGGACCTGTTCTTCGTGGAGAGAATCGTAGAGGTCAGGTGGGTCGCTGAGATCTGTGTAATGCGAGTGAAGAGAATGTGGATCAGCGTTGCTTTGCAGCATTCTGAAAAGGCCATGTGACAATAATGGAGGTGGTGTTTTGAAATATTGGGGAGGGTGATCATGATAGCTGTTCGAGGGTAAAAGCATGGTGTTGCGGTGATAGTTCTGGTTATTTGACATTAAATAAGGGTGTTGCTGTTGTTGTGAGTGCAGGTTATGCATGTTGAGTGGCAGTTGAGGGTTTGGCAGTGTCGGCGATGAGTGTCTCGACGACATTGTTGGTGGAAGACTGGTGAAACTTGATTCTTGGCCTTGATGAAAAACGAAGGGCGAAGGTCTCCGGGTTGGAAGAGTAGCATACGATCCAGTTGACCACCTCTTGTTCCGTGCCGAGTCCATGTTGTATGGTGCTGAGCGCATAGTCGGCCTTGGTGATGGCGATGCTCGTCCACGGCTCTGTGTTCGTACTAGCTCAGATCGTCCTTGAGGCGTCATTCTTGGTGATGCGACAGGCGAGAGCTGAGTCGATGACATCAGGGAGTTCCGATTCGACGTTGGTGGATAGTCGGAAGTGAAGGAGGGTGCTTCTGAAAGAGTGGCCGAGAAATCTTCAGAGGATTGCATCTCTGAAAGTCCGCCAGAGGTTGAGAGCGTAAAGGACGAACCGGACATACGTCTGGACGAGTACTGGTCAAAAGTTGAACGATCGCCCTCGGCTGTGGATTGCGAGTATCTCAAGTCAAGAATGGGTACGGTTTCGTCGTTTGTATATGCTTGACTCATATGCATATCCGAGTCTAGTTGATGTATATCTATTGTTTCTTCACAATTCTTCTGGGTCCAGTTGTCTATTGACACATCAGTCCTTACTCTAACATCAAGCATACCCCAAGAACACCCACGTTTACCAATGGTCGGTGGATAGAAGTCTTGCTGCACCGAGTACGTCTGGGGAAGGCAGATATTCATTGACTGCATGGGCATGGTTGATGAGTCCCATGCCGGTAAACTATTGTAGTCTTCTGACAGGCAAAGCTGTGGGAATGCGCTCTCGTGTATTGTTGCTGGGCGATGCCTCCTTACAGTCTGAGGGGTCTGAATGGAAGCGGGAGATGACCACATGCCTAAGCCCACAGATTCGGTTTTCATCGTCATCTCATTGGAGTTCATGGTGACTCGCGGCGCATACGATGTCTGGGGCTGATCCCGTCTGAACTTATTATTGTTGTTGTTGTCGGAGCTGAATGCAAAGGAAGGTGTTGAGATCTGATGACGACTAAGGAATACAGTAAGTATGGGAGTATCAGCGAGGTACTCTGGGGATATGGCTCACAGATGCGCCCGACTGGGATCCATCACGGGAAGCTATCGATAGGATGCTGGCGCGATCGATCTAGCGTGTCGTGGCTGGCAAAGCAGTCGTCAGCATTCGTACGGAGTATAACCTCGAAGAAGTCTTATAAAGGAAGGTAGACGTAGTTGACCAACCACTAAGAAACCCAAACGGGAGACTAGGACTTACTGAAAGTAACGCAATCTCAGTATTAAGAGCTGAAAGAGCAATACCGGGCGTCTTAGTGTAAGGAAGGCGTAGAATGGCTTGACGTATCCCGTAGCCGAAATTGCAAATTGATGCCTCGCGATGAGGAGGGCGTATGAGTGGGTATTACTAGATTTAGGTGTACTGCTGCGATGTGGGAAATGAGCGCGGGGAGTTGAGCTATGCAAAGCTATAGTGTATAGAGACAAGCCTGTTTAGATATGGATCTGCGTAGCCTGGCTTGTTGTTGGTTGAGAGCCAGCTCCCAGTGTTCAGAGCTGTGCTGTGCTATGCTGTGAATTGCGCAGTTGGAAAGAAAGTAAGGAGCGACTGATAGAGCTGTACAGGAAGGAATGCGACTGGAACGATGGGCAAAAGGGTGGAAGAGGGGCAGTGCAGCGGACCCTTGGATATAAGAGAATATGAGAAGCAGAAGGAAATGGCCAGGACGTATGAACTGCTGCTAGTCATCGGTCCAGTAACGCGCTTGTCCCGGGATCGGGATGTTGTTCACAACCCTGGTCCACGTTTACCTTTCCTGATATGATACCTGATACTTGATACACGCAAAACTGGAGATTTCCACTGACCAAACTTGTGTCGTGTAGTGGATAAGCATGAATGGTGAGGTTCAGACTTGGCAAAACAATCTTGACTAGGTCATCAGGGGTGAGGCATCACAGCTGAAGACACGGAAGTCAGTGCGGCCAAGTTAGTTGCCAAATCACTGATTACTGAACCTAAACCCAGGATTTCGAGACTATTCGGATTTGCAATTGCTCAGCAGAAAGGGCAACTGGGAATCTAGGCTATCCAGAAAGGAGACTCAGGGAGCCGAAGGACTCTTCGTATACAGATATGAGAGCCTAAGAGCACGGAATCGAGCCAACATGGAACAGAACTACTCCTCTTACTCCTCTTTGGTTCCAGACTAGCAGGAGGTGGTTGCAGCGTCTCAGGTGAAGCCGCCACATCCGAAAGGGCTATACCTGGGGAAGGCCAGGTTTAGCAATGCTGACAGGGGCCATCGGTCAATGAAGATACATCTGGCCACTCACTACTGAGCAGTTCAATATCTGGCACTTGTCCATTAATTGTATAGGCAAGAAGACAGGGCCATTCAATGATTGTCTTTGTCTGAGTACAAGTGCTGTTGAAATCTGCACTGGAAGCTGGAGTCTTGCATACTAACGATACAGCACTGAACGGGATCGTGGAAGCCCGGCGACTGTGTGGCCATCAATTCAGTTGGGTGTGTGGATGGGATTCTTAGATCCGTTTGAGATCCTCAAATCGGTTGATGGATGTTGCCGGAGGAGGAAGAGCTGACAAACACGCACTGCATCTGTAATTGGATGTCAGCCCTATGTTATAGCCTGCTATCACCCGGGATGACCCAGGCATGTACAGTAGGTAGCAATGAGCCGAAGTTGATAGAAAGCCAGCTCTGTGTGTATTTAGGTATACCACCCAGCTGGATACATTGTCGTTGTGAGTTGTCGACTCGGACTTGATTTTGAATCTTTTGTACATGCGGCTTGATTTCTTGATTGCTGGTGTTTCGAAGATGTAGAATCAACAAACTGTGCGAGCATGTCGTTGGATCATGGCCATCAAGCGACTGCCAAGCCGTTTCACACTTAGATTCGAAACCATCTGAAATCCTGGTTGGTGCTGCTGATCAACAGGGTTCAAGCGAGCTGACCGTCATTACATAATCTCCACTTTCCAAACTCGAGTTACTTATCAACAAACACTTTAACACGGATCATGGTTCAACAAACGCGTGATACAACCTACAATTCACGTGCAGGAAAGCCAACTCACGCACCAGAAGGAGAGAGTATGATACACCGCGACGAGTACGTTTCTTCGGTAAATACAAAGAGAGAGTCCGTATTGCAACCCTTACAGAGATATTCAGAGATGTCGATACACCACGAACAGGCGCTGAATGGCCTAGAAAACGAGCTGGCATTGGATTCCCGAGTATAGGAACTCGTCCGAGGTTGCAGATACTAGGACAAAGGTCTAGGGTATCTAAAAAGCTTTGCAAATACCTTATAAGCAACAATACCCCGGTACCAAAATACCGCCATCAACTCGAATTCCATAAAGTTGACGTTTCTCGGCGGCAATTTACTGCTAGAATCAAAAGTCATACGGGATAGCGGGCAAGTCTATCGGATGGCAGTTACGGGGAAGGTCAAATCTAAGCAGAATAAACCAGTTTTTCGGACTTTCAGTCACTTCGTAATCTGTGTTTGGTTCTAATCTCAGCTCTTGAACTGCACCTGGTGTTTCATGGGAAGTTACTGTAAGCGAGATGGAGCAGCCCGAGCAACGACGACTCTGAACCCAGCTGTTTAGCCTAGTCAGTCCTGTATACAACTTGCTAAGCAGTGCTGTAACGATTGATGCCAGCAGGTAGCCACGCTAGCTCCAAATCGAATGTTCCACTCGCTCCCTTCGGTCTATTCTTATTGCCGTCCCAGCCCGTGCACGCCAGCCTACTCACGCCATCTGATACCTAGCTCACAACAGGTAGTCAGTTCGCTACTATACCATAGCTGACCCGTCATACATACAGCATCTAGGTACCTAGCAATCAAAACTCCAAGCCGCCATCATCCCAATCTTCGAAACCAAGACGCAGCAGAACCACCACCAAAGCCTCAATTCCGGAATCCGAGCCCAAGAATAGCTTCACACCCTAATAACCAAGTCTTCTAGTGTAGTCTCTCAAGTTCATAGACTACCGAAAGCTGTTTGAGCAGAGTGGAGGTACTTGACATATGACGGGATGGTATGGGATGGTGGAAGAAAGCTCAAAAGAACCCAAATATAGAACCCACATCCAAGTCTTGGCTTTCGTTGCCCATCTCCTGGAGCGGAACAAGTACTGAATCTCTACCCTCTCCCACATCTCGTCTGATTTTATGGTAACGTGTCTGTTAATCCGCGGGGTGAGCCTTCGCCAGGTATACAGACGTTGCCTGGTCCAGCCCAGTTCCAGTTCCAGGTTTCGGGTGCGATCTTTCATTGTACCGTACAAGGCATGAATCTGTCCATCCCAACACAGACGGTTCCTGAAGCACGCCCTGCATCCATTGGGCACCACCCCGAGTTCCGTACCACCATATCCTATGCAAATCGCTTCCCTTCCACACGTGTACCTGCACACGATTGAGGCCTCTCGCGTTCTATCCACGCGTCCCGTCTTTCGTTTCCTTTCGCGAGAGAAGCACATCTTGATCTTTCTCTCGCTTGTGACGTGCCGGTCAGCCTGTGGAAGTCAGGTCTCCACCAGACCGAAGACCGAGAATTCATGCAGCGAGGGGAAGGAAACAAACGAGCCCTACAAGAGTACGAGGGTGTACACGACACCCATAACCTTGCACCTTGCACATTGAAACTTCACGAGTTGCCCTGACGTGGTGCCGACGGTCCCCAGTTTCTATTTTCAGGACAGGTATACCGTACATCTTGGTCGAAGCAAAAGAAGCAAAGACATGCATGGGTACCGTAGAGAGGCATACATACATATCTGGAAAGCTCATCGTGCGACAGGAGAGTAGATGGCTTGTCTTTTCGCATTCGTTGTTTTTGGTCAGTCATGCTGCCAATATCACGAGCTCTGCTGCGACTCCCCGGCCACAAAACTCTCCCACTGTTGTCTCCCCACTGATTGCATGACCTTCCATCGCCATCACAATACTATTGTTCAGCCAGTAGTTCCGAGTAGAGGAGGCATCTTGCTAGCTCTCTTCGTCGTCGGAGACTGGAGACCTCTGTTTTGTTGCCTGTGTCTTACGATCCACCTTTCTGCTGACTAGCCACTCTATTTCGACCGGGAGCCTGCTGTCGCATGCGAACTCTAAGTAGACAACGCTATATAATATTACGGAACAACAGTGTCCTGGCTCATCTCTTCCTTGTTCCTGGCATTGAGGCACGTTGACATGGAAGGCTCAGCGGTTTGTATAGCTTAGATAGCTTGGTTGAACCAGGTCGACATCCTCGTAGGTAGCAGAGCCCAACGTCATGCATTCGTCCTTCGAAGCATTACACGTCAGCCACCAGCCGTGGATCGGGAGGCCGACCAAGAATGACTGATCATTGGAAGATGGGTATGGTAATAGTCCTGACGCAGAACGTACTCTCTATTTTAGCCATGCCAAACTGATATACTACCATACTCCGACGGCCTTGCGTCCAGCTACATCCAGACAATGTACTGCAAAGTCGTCACTGAATTCAACGGACATGTTATGTTTTGAAAGTAAACACAAAGGTAGAATAGAGACAGACGGCAAACCTTGACTGATATCATTTTCCGTCGCATAATCTTATCCTACCCTTTATTCCTTACCAATCCTTCTCCAGACCTCCGTCTCAGCTTCTGATATCTTCGCACCAGCAGTATTCGCCCAAGCCTTCGCCGTATTCCATATTCCCTCAGTAGCCTCACCAACCGTATCGCCAGCCGATGAATTCTGAGCTGCTTCCTGTGCACGTCTCTGGTCGCTGCTCATCTCTGACGCATAAGCGTTCTGAACATAACCAGGTGGATGATCGAGGCTTTTCCCGACACCACCTTGCTCTGCTGAGGGTAAATGTACAGGGTATGAGGGTGAAAAAGCTGTGTTTGTGCTTGTGCTTGTTGATGAATGTGGAGGGACACCATAAGATGCGATTGATGGGCTGTATGACATCTGAGGTGGATATTCCTGGGCTTGATTTTGTTGAGGGGGTTGGTATGTCTCGCCTGCTCTGGGAGGAGGAGCTATGTGCGACCGAGGAGCAACAGGAGCAGCTCCAGGTTGTGGAGGAGCAGGATATTCGCTGCTCAAATCTGTCGTCGGTGTTGGCTGTACATGAGCATAACGCTGGGTAGCAGTGTCTGTGGGAGCTGGCATAGCAGGCGCACCTGGCTGGGCTTGGGGATATGAGCCGTTGTCCGATGTGGTACCTGTGGTGGTTGTTGGAGGTCCTGGCTTCTCATGAGCTACCTCAGCGGTTTTTGGGGTTACTCCCTCAGCCTTTGCGGCATTGATGGGAGCTCCAGAGTAGACAGGAATAGGCGCCATGACGAGGAGACCTGATCAAGTGCGTAGGCCTAGAGCTTGCTGCTTCTTTCTAAATTGCAGTAAGTGAAGTGTCGCAAAATGTTGAATTCCCATATAGTGCAGTGAGAAGCAGTTGTTTTGGGAGTCGTTGCCTTGTTTGCTAAAGAGCAGATGTGAAGCTGCCTGTTAGAGAGCTGTTTTTCTGTGACGACTCCACCTATTCAAGCAATCGTTTCGTGGCGTCATCCCGAGCTGAGCCACTTTTTTTTTGAAGACTCCGTTTTCGGAGCTTATATCGAACACAGAGGGAGGAATTATGCTCCCTATTCTTCTCAATTATCGTGCCTAACAAGTTTAGTTTATCTCTCAGACATTTCAACATGACTACCCACAACATTGTAGTCTTTGGAGGCGACCATTGTGGCCCTGATGTATGCTTCAACCCTCAAACCTCAAAGTCTATACCAGCACCTTGCTAACCATAAAGATAGGTCGTCGCAGAAGCTGTCAAGGTATGGCATAGAGACTGAAACAGTGGGCACTAGTTAACTGGATCAGATATTCAAAGCCATCGAGGCTAGCAGACCAAGTGCTGGGAAGTTCAACCTCCAAGACCATCTACTAGGTGGGGTACGTTCTAATCAACCTCATACAAAAAGGCGAAGCTAACAAGTGAAGGCTTCAATCGATGCTACCGGCGAGCCGCTTACCCAAGAAGCTCTGAAAGCTGCCAAATCCGCGGATGCTGTTCTTCTCGGCGCAATTGGAGGACCAAAATGGGGTACAGGACGTGTCAGACCAGAGCAGGGAATCCTTCTACTCCGCAAGGAAATGGGAACATACGGCAACCTGAGACCTTGCAACTTCATCTCTGAAGCTCTGGTGGACAGTTCCCCCCTCAAAGCTGAAGTGTGCCGCGGTACCGACTTCAATGTCATTCGAGAACTTACTGGAGGCATATACTTTGGTGATCGTAAGGAGGACGATGGAGATGGAATCGCGTGGGATATGGAGCCATACTCGCGACCAGAGATTGAACGTATAATTCGGTTGGCAGCTCACCTGGCTTTGCAGAACGATCCTCCCTCCGCTGTTTGGTCTCTCGACAAGGCAAATGTCCTGGCGACTAGTAGATTATGGCGAAAGGTCTCAACAGAAATCATGGCAAAGGAGTTCCCACAACTCAAGTTCGGCCACCACCTGATCGACAGCGCAGCTATGTTGATGGTCAAGAACCCAAGAGCCTTGAATGGCATAGTGGTCACGAGCAACCTTTTCGGAGATATCATTAGCGACGAAGCTAGCGTCATTCCAGGAAGCATTGGATTGCTGCCAAGTGCTAGTTTGACGGCTATCCCAGATGGAAAGGGCAAGTGCAACGGTATTTATGAGCCAATCCACGGTAATTTCATCTTCTGCTAAACACAAACACCACTAATGTACCGCAGGATCTGCTCCAGATATCTCCGGTCAGGGAATTGTCAACCCAATAGGCACGATTCTTTCGGTTGCCATGATGCTAAGGTACTCCTTGAAACTGCCAATAGAAGCCAAGGCCGTCGAGGATGCTGTTCGAAGAACTATCGAAAATGGCGTTAGAACTAAGGATATAGGTGGATCGTCGACTACTACAGAGACCGGAAATGCAGTTGCTGCTGAACTCAAGAAAGTTCTTGCGGAAATCAAATGAAACTACGAAGTCTGGCAAAATGAACAAAACTGAACACAAAATCTGACTCGCGCATTTGTTTCACATTTACTATAAATCTCTTCTATAACAGGTAGTTCCATAGCCGATTTGCAGATGGAAGCATGTGTTGAAAGACTTAACCAGTGTTCGAGATCTTGACAAGTGCAATGGCAGCGGAAGCTAATGAGCACTGCCCAGTAGATCTAGTTCTCGAACCATCACGGATAGTTTCAATCTAAGTAGATCATCAGAACTCCAATCATGGGCGGTTTCTCGGTCTTGTTCTGGCATAATAAGGTCGTTCGGGACCAGAAGGTTGTTGCAACCCACGGTCAAGAGCATCAATATAGCTGGCGAACCTCGGTTTGTCTCAAACAACTCCAGAGATCATATAGAGGCTGTCTTTCACCATCCCTTCATATCACGAACGTTCTTCCGCAAGTCACAAGCATCCGTACAATCGGAAAGCACACCTACAGCCGACGTACCCAGAGGCGGCTCTGCAGAACATTTCTACAGGACCACCCTCCACCGCTATGCGATCCACCACAGCAGTCCGCAACTTCGCGGTCGACTCTGTCCATCCGATTCAAGCAAGAACAGCCGGTGGTATCCTCCCACCAGACTTCCGCATAGAAGCTCATGAAAGAGGCTGCGAACCTAAGAGCATCGATACTCTCCTCTTCATCAACAGCCTTTCATCACCTGACTCCTCGCTGTTCCAACAGATCGTGACAAGATGTTTGATTCGCAGCAGAAGCAAGAGTATTATGCGGCCGCTACCACCACGACTTAAGTCCAGGTCGAGTAGACTTCCCTGCTAGGTGTAGCCGATCCACCAGTGCAGAGCAGGTGCCGAGAACTTTGCTCGAGATTCCGATTGTATCCTTGATCAATTTTGCGGGGAAGGAGGCTACTGAGACTGGTCAGTCGGACGAAGCAAATGCCCACCCGGACCGTCTTCTGGCAAGATTTGAGATGATGAGACATAAGAATGAAGCTGCGGCTGAAGGCTTGAGGCTGGCGCTTAGTCTCGATGCCTTGAGTCAGAAATTTGCGAACGAAATATGAGCATAAGCCAACCGACACGCTAAAAATGCAGCAAGGAGAGCCCGAGGTTCCCCTTGTCACCCATCCTAAGAGAGGAGAAAAACAAGACATACAGGAAAGAAACAACCATACCGCAGTCCTATCAACTTCGTCCTCGTCACTCAAGCTTATCCACTTCGTGCTACTCGGCTTCCTCACACCTCGATCTTTTCGAGCCAGTGGTGCGTCCAGCTTCCGAAGCTGTACCAGTCGCAACATTAACGAGAGAAGATCAAGCTGTCGTCTTCGATGAGTGAATTGCATCTCAACACCTCCTGGTCGAAAGACAGAAAATCATCGATAATCAAGAGACTATGTGATAGACGAATTAGGAAGAGGGCGGCCATGTGTTTTAACAGATTGGACTGATGATAATGTTTGATGATATGGAGACAACGTATATAAGTTTGTGGGCTGTGATTAACATGTGTAGCAAATTGAATGGAGCTTTATTCAGTGTTTGAAATCTTGGGAAGCGTGATATGGGGGAGAGACTGGATTATGGAATTAGCTACGACCGGGGTAGAATCGTCCTCAATAGCGAATGCGCGAATCTTGACACAATCTTCTTACCCTTAAGCCGAGGGGCCATAGCATAGACTGCAGGATAGAAAGTGGTGTGCTAAAATTTCGTCTTGTGGTTATGGCAACTTATAGTGGCAAGCTGGATCTCTTTTTCGGAATCTTGACACAATTACTTGCCTGCATGAGACGTGACTATAGCCTGGATTTTCTGCATACAGTTAGTACGTTATTATAATCATATAATCATCATGACTTAAGATGCGAGGTCCTCTTACATACTGAAATATACGAAGACAGCTCTAGGATGTTGTTGGCTTGGTAGTAAAATGAAATATACTGGATTGATTGTGGGTATTGAGATTTCTCTGTGTCACGCAGGGCATTGCAAAGTTTCGTGAATTGTTGCTTCAATGTCGTTGTGTTTCTACACTGGTTAGAAAACTAAAAGGAGGCTGTATCTCCTATCTATTTGACAGTACCAATGGGACGTTTACCGGTCGTTCTGCATGAGAGGTTCCAAGCCGTGTGTGTGGATGCTCTCTATCTGTTAGACAATAACTCACACGGCTACTTGGGATGACAGTTCCCTTCACTTGGGTTGTAGTCCGTACGCACAAGAATACCCAAGTCATCATAGTACTTTCACGAAAAATAGACGATAGCCGTACGATATTCTCCCATTCTAGAAACGCCATCCCGTCACAAGGACTATAGCGTACATCTATTGACTCCCGTGGTAACTTACCACGTCTTTGATGTTGGAAGAATGTCAATGTGCGTGCGTGTCGTCGGCGCGGTGGAGAGCAGTGGCACGCTTCGCCTTGCGCGCATTCGCCTGGAAATGCTTGAGTATCTGAAGGTCAAAATATGTTCGACTTCAGCGTTTTACTGATAGAACACTATTACATCGAATCTATTGGGTCAGGAATTTGAACTCCTCAAACAAAGCCCGTCCTCCACTATACGTCTTGCCATTAGCGCTTGCCTCGACTATGCTTAACCTGTGAACATCAATCGCATCGTTAATGATGACTAGTTCGATTGTGACATTAGCTGCCAAAATTGATCCGTCTCAAGTTCATATGTTATGTCTAGTCCTTGCTTAACACCGGTCGTAGCAAGTGGCGGGTACTCGGACCCCAAGGTCGCACTACCACAGCGCTAGCTACTCAACTTAATTGAAGGACCGCTCCGGGCTCGAAAACTTAACCGGAGAAGTACTCTTCACTTGCGCTGTCGATAGGTTCAAACCAAACAATTCTGTATGATTTGACACGAGCATGGCCCCAATACCACGAATCAACAGCACCTATGAATGGCGCGTCGCCTCAATTCTCATAGTGGTAGCCAACACCATCCCAAAAGGCTAGCTCAGTGTTGCCAACGGATCAAGGCCTAGGTGGCTAAAACTTTGGGGACAGCATTTCTCCAGAAGACACGTGGGATTATGACTTCAGATGAACCACTAACGTCAGGGTCACATGGATAATGGGCCGGTGCTAGTTGTGAGCGAGTTAGGCTTGTTATCGGATGTAGAGGGCTAAGAGAAGATTCGCTGAAGTGAACGATATTGTATCGCTCAGGCCAACGCTGGGCGCATCGATAGTGATCACATAGTCAGTGAAATCGACGCCAACAAACGAGACCTTGTCAAAACCAGCCGACTGTTCAGAAATACTTTCGTCTAGCGAGGTATGAATGGCTGCACCACCGGCCGAGTGCACATCATGACTCACAGCGAACCATCGGGCAATAGGCCAGATAGGTCAACCGAGTAGGGTCCTGTGTGAGCGCCGTTGATGAATCCTTCCGGTCCTGAGTCACAGAAAACAACGTCCACAGACGCCTCACTGGAAGCTGATACCGCATCTAAGTGCCACCTGTTTCATGGTCTGCGATGGAAGCACAAGGATAGAATAAAACTATCAGACACACCAGTCATAGGATATCTCATTGGCCGATGCAGGGCTTAGATTTGGAGCATTGAGGCACCAAGCAATAGCGCCACTTCCAGGGCCCAAATAAACACTCATGTTGATATAAAATCGGAACATTGAAGAGAGATGATGATGACGATGATTCCATTAGAGTGCTGTATCAGCCAAAGGTTATGTAACACTTTTGGCCTTCTTGCCTAGGCCAGATACCTATTCCTCGGAGAGTATATCTTCCTATTCTATATCCCTTCTAGTTTCCTCCACAAAGTAGAATATCCTCTACAAATATCCATTTGGCCTAGCACTTAAAGTACGCATATTAACCCGTTTACGTACTACCAACCAACCATACGTTGGCTTTAAGTGTGCTGTCTCGTAGGGAAAGCTTGAAACCAAGCTGGTACAAGAGATAGAGCGAGAGCCCAAGTACCGAAGTACACAACCAAAGTGCGTAGCTCCCGATATCTCTTAATTCAGCTCCGGGGCGAAGAGTTCTTTGTATATTCCTTTGTGTAGTCCCGCCAACCAATATATCCTCCTCTTCATTCCTCGGCGCCTCGGGTTCGAGGTCAGGGTCTGCCAGAATACATTGTAACTGAATTGTCGAGACGAAAAGGTCTAGTCGAGTCCGATAGCTAGGTCCAATATCGCAACGAGTAAGAGGAATCACCGGAAGCTCATTAAGAGGAGCCCTTCGTATCCAACGTGGCTAAGGTACGAGTATGTAGAGTGGAGAGCGCTACGCCGACCGTATCGAAGATACCCGAGGTTTTGGAAAGGGAAGTGAAGGTGTTGACATCTTCGCAAAGAAGAGCAGTGTAGCAGGGATCCGCATCTACCGACTCGTATTGAGTCGGCATGAGATATTGCTATTAAATCGATATCCGCTGTATCCTCTTCATCCTATATGTTCGTAGTCGTGCGTAGCGCCAAGAGTTGGGCGAAAACTTTGATGCGAAGGCGGTTTCGTTCAAAATGGCGGCATTTGGTCGAACGAGTACAGCTGCTGTACACCAGGGTTTATCGAGCTGTAAAACGAAGTCACAGATGTTGCCGAACGGTGAAAGGGGGTTGACTCGCTGGCGTGAAAGCGCGAGTTCGATGTCGTTGTAAGAGCTCCAACTTAGCTATCCTACATCTCGGAGAGAGTAGGCGTTTACAGCTGGCACCAACCTGAAGGCGAGAGTTCGACTTTGCCAGCCATTGAAGAGAGATGGTAAACCAGAGCCAATTTTGGTGATAGCAGCGCTACCTTATACCTTGCATACATACGTATGCCACGACTTTGCCAATACAACATCCAATTCTGATTCCCATGCGTGTCTTTTTCGCCAGTTTAACTTTGCGAAACGCCAGCTTGTATTATCGATCGCTTTCGCAGAATTGACCTCCGAGGTTTGATCAATGGGCATAGGTACATGTTAATAATCATGGGAATCACGTGTAATACCAGACAAATCAACCACTGACTCAACGAAATGGCATCCTACAATCAACACCTCCGAAAGGCAGTTGGGCTGCCAGATCCATACAACTGCAGCTGTGGAATCTTGATTTATTCATATTGAGTATATGACATTGTGTCAAACAATCATCGGTATTAGAACAGCATTCTTAGCACACCTATACACTGTCTGTATTTATTTAACGTCAGACGGATAGCAGCACGTGACGTGGCAGCTGTCCTATGCGTCCACTATCACCACTTATTGCGATATTCCATCCCAGCGCTTGCTGGACTTAGCCGACTACAGTTCTCCTGTAACTAGTAGATCCTTCAGGGAAACATGGTCTCTACTCTCCGGTTTTTAGATGTATATAGAAAATGCTGGCAATTAGCCCAGCACGTCCTACTGTTGGCATGTGGCATTGAGCGCACGGACCCCGGACGTTAATTATACTTCTACTTCTACTTATTGCGATATTCGTCACGCGGATGTCAAGTCTCGTTCGAGGAATATGGCAAAAGACCGAGCGATCTCAGAGGTGTCTGCGAAAGTTCTCTCTCGAGCAGCTCGCAATAATTATCAGTGAAATCCAATTTACTCACGGAATTGAACGATTATCAAATATCTGTCGTCTTGGATATCTTGTTGTGGAGTGGCGAGCTAGCCACCCGGTGCTCGGTGCCATACGTCCACACGTCCGAAGTTCATCTGAATTAGCGGTGCCTTTGCTGCTACCCCTTAAAGATCCGAATACACGCGGTAAGATGCGCCTTCATAGTGCTGCCATTCTAGCATGCAGGTACATATAAGCTGCGGGCTGTGTGGTGACTCACTACTTCTCTGGTAGCCTACCACAGCGAGCAAACATCAGACACATACTAGGCGGAGAACAGGCACAAGGCCACTCTGGCTCGCGGTGTACGAAATTGTACGAGATGATACCCTCGAGAGTTTTCATAGTCTCTCGTACAATACGTGTAGGCATGTCCTCAATCTCTGCCTCCTCAGCTATCTGTAGCCAAGTCAATCTACGCCCTTGCCAAACTGTTGTTTCAACAATATCTTCCATTATTTGGGCTTGCTCTTCTGTGATCTTTCGCTTCCTACCACGCGTCTCAACCTCAGTCGATCGATGGGTAGTTCGAGAAGAAGCATCTCCATTGTCGTCTGTATTCGATAAAACATCCTTGGGTTCTGGTAACATGACGTTGTAGAAATATCTCAGACCTCGAGACGCGCTCCTCGAGACGCGCTCCTCAGGACCGCGCAAAGACGCTCTGTGAGGGGTGGTATAATGCCCCCCGAATTCCATATTATCAATCTCGTAATCAAGGGTATTATCTGGCGTAATTGGACGCTTTGGGGACTGATTCATAGCTGAAAAGTAGGGTGTCTCGGGAAGGGTGGGTACGTGTAGCATTTTTTTGGTTGGTCGGCTAATTTCGTGCATCGCGAATCTGCATAAGTGGTAACACATGGAGACTTATGGAAGATCGAGTCATATCTCGTGATGGCGAAATTTCTTAGCAGATAGCCAGCCGATGACTCTACGAGGTAAGGCGTGATATATAAGTCTCCTAATGTACCATTCTCGAATGCGCTACATCGCAACAATCCTCACTTCTACATCCCTTAGGTAACCTCCAGCTCCTTACCTCCTTACCTCACCACCTTTCTATAAACTCAAAGCCTCCCTCAACGGAATCCTCAATCCTCTTCACAACCATGGTGATTGTCAACGGACACAGCACGAGTGCGGCTCCAAACCATCATCGGCAAAATCGATGTCGAGAGAGACCTGGCAGTCGGTAAGTGATTGATAACTCACCCAACATTAGTCTTATCAGCAGCCACTAATTCCTATCAGAACTCGACGCAATAAATCTCGAAAGTCCGATCTGCAATCCGCCATCCACGATGGTATTCAAGAGGGCATCGTTGACGCTCATAATTCCGGAGTTTACCTACCTTCAGATCGATATGTTTCTCCAATGCTGCGTCAAACATTCGACCAGAGCTGGGCACGCTGGAAGCTCCGAGAAGCCGAGGAGAAAGAAGCTCTAGCTCTGATCGAAGCAGCCGAGCAAGCAGAGAAGCTGGCAATGGAGCGGGAGCAAATCAAGCTGTTTGGCGGTGATGTAGGAGATGATGTAAGCCTTTGCGAGCCAATGCTCCGTGTCATGTCGTATCTCTTCGGGGGTATCGACTACACAGATCCCTGACTTTCTCCCATATATCTCCCCTCAACCCTATGTCTAGAGAAGACATGGAATCAGGTCGAACAGACTCCTGCCAGGCAGATGTATGCTTACGCATCCCTCCTCAGGAGTTATACAAACTTGGGATTTTATATGATGACACTCCACTGCTTGATTTAAACACAGTGAAGTGCTCTGTCCCAAGACTTCCGTCGCCACTCTCCACCATCCGCCCCAGCCGTCGTCGTCCAAACGAACACGACGCGGCAATCGATGAATGCAGCTGTTTAACCCGCTCTCCGAGCCGAGCCAAGATACCGGCATCGCACAATGGTTCCTCCTGCACCACAACCATGATTCAACGCCGATCCCACACACTCCCACTGTCCCTACCGACCGAGCAATTGGCGTCTGGCGTTGACCTCCCCGGTAGTTCTGAGCTGGAACCCGATACCACTCTCCTAGCCACCGACACCGACTGGGTTTTCATCACGAAAAATAGAGAAAATACCGTAGCAATAGCATCCCCATCTTCGGAAGCAGAGACCTGGATTCTCCTGAGCGATGACTCGTAGCAGACCCCCAACCCGGTATTCCCGGATGAATGCTGAGGCACCACTCTGCGGACCGCTGTCTACAGGTCCGCAAAAGGACTTGGGGCATGCGAGAGGAGCAGCATTTTGAAGGAAATGGTGTGGGGTTGGTCCTCTTATGCTTGGGCCTTGTGTCGTCTGTGGGTGTGATAAGGACCTTGGGCCCAGAAACAAAGGAGGATGAAGGAGGATAAGATGGCTATGTGCTCGTGGTTTATCATTTTGAGCTCGCTTTCTTGGGAAGTTTTTTTGTATTTCTTTGTGCATGAGGCCTTTATATACCCTGGGAATGATCATATACTATAGTTTGACTTATGCGCCGGCTTGTGACTAATCAGCTTTTCATGCTACCGTGTAAGCTTGCTAGAGGTACTGGACTGCCGTAGTAGATGAACATCAAATTGGCACCGCTGGCACTATTCAGTACTAAACCATGGCTCCTGGAAGCCCCCTAACGTCTGAATCAATGAGGAAGCCCGTATAATAATTAGTGAAGTATTTAGTACCTCCTGGAAATACTGCAACGTCTCAGAGGATGGGTAGGCTTAGGTAGGACAAAATTTTAGCATGTACTTCGCATCTAGAGTATAAGGTCATGTAAAGTAACGGTTGTTTTGTGAGTTGCTACCAGCTCAAGGGTAGATTTTAATAACACAGGTTCTCAAGCCTTTTAGTACGTTGAACCAAGGTTCTGCAGTTGCTCGTACGCTTTCCACAGTGTATCGTTTTGAAATTGTTGAGTAAATGGGACTACCAGAACTCTAAAGCATCAATCAGTCTTGCCCGATGGATTGCCATACTCCGTAGAAGACATTGAATTAGGTTATTCTCGATGTGATATGCATGAAATACGAGACGGGGTGACGCCGTTTTACTATAAATCAGCAAGCATTATGCCATCATGTGAACCACTTTCTCCCCATTCTTACGTGCCCCTCATCCGCATCTGCATCATTGATTATATCTAGTGCTGCCTGACCTTTCGGCGCAGTAGTCAAATTCTCGTACCCATCCTCCGTCACCAGAATATCGTCCTCAATTCTCACACCACCAACAGCATAATACTTATCGAGCAGTGGTACGTTGATATACTTGGAGATATCTTTGTTTTCGAGGAAGAGACCTAGAGCATACCGAGAGAAGTAGCTGGGTGCGTTAGCGAAAGCTACTAGAGACATGGTGAGCGAGCGATGACTTACATTCCAGGCTCGACTGTGATGACCTGGTTGGGAGCAAGGATTGATGTTGGGCTCAATATGTCTTCTTTTAGTATCTCATGGAAGTTCTTGAGCCAGGCTCGTTCAGTCATGCCATAAAGCATGTTGTATTCCCCAGCAGGTGAAGCGGTCTGGGGCTGCTTTATATCTAGAGTTGTTGCTGACATGTCGTACTGTATACGGTTGAGTGATAGCAAAGCACCACCATCGCCGACATCGTGGACTTCGAGTCCCATATAGTGACCCAGACCGTGCAAGAAGAAAGCAACTGATGCACCAGACTTCAGGATATCATCAAATGACCCGCTGTGCAAAATACCGAGCTTCATGAGCCCACGAACAGCGACCTCATGCGCATTGATATGAACGTCTCTGAAATTTGTGCCTGGCCTGACCATCTTGATGCAGCTTTCCTGCATCTCTTCAACAATGTCGTAAATTTCCTTGGATTCTTTGGTAAATTTACCAGAGATGGGAAACGTTCTTGTGACATCTGAAGCGTAGCATTGCCAATCGCAGCCTGCGTCGAGACAAACAAGCTGTCTTCCTTTGAGAGATTCGTTGTTGGCCACATAGTGAAGAGTGCTAGCATTCTCACCGGAGGCAGCAATAACGCCGTATGATTGCTGTTTCGCGTGTAAGGTAATGCATACCCCTGTAAAGATGGCCTCAATTTCAGATTCGTTATCGAGGAACTTGATCGCTCGAAGCACATTCTTGTGTGCCGCTGCACTGATCGCATTGGCTTTACGCATAAGTTTGAGCTCGAATGGAGTCTTAATAACACGAGATGCATTCATAGCAGCCGCCAGCCTTGAAAAGTCGAAAGGAGATGTCTTTTGATGCGAGAATGGGCTTTGCAGTTCTGGGAAGCGATGCATGTAATAACCCTCTGGCGCAACTTCCGGGTGATAGGTTAGAGGTTCTGCATTGGCCTGTGGAATGACACACTCTTGATTGAACCGCGCACAAGTTGCGCACCGATTTCTAGCGACGGAAGCTGAGCACTGAACCTGTCAGCTCATTAGCTTTGTACAGCACGTATTCCGCAATATCCCACCACGGACGACCCATAGTTCTCAACAACCAGTAACAGCTGTGATTAACGTACCTTACGCCTTCTATAGTATGCGTATGGTTCAGAAACTTGAGGACGACTGACTTCTGGAGGCTCGTTATTGCGGCCCTCCCAAAATCCGAGGTTCTGCGCCACAAGATTGTGTGGCGCTTGTCGTCGATTCAGCACAAAGATCTTGCCAAGGTCCTTGTGAGCAAAGTGATTGAGATGATCGGTCAAGGATGTTATCAACAAGACCTCATCCACATCGTATTTGACTTTTACCTCCTCCTGCGTGGCTTTCTGTCCTTGGTACATAACCTCCCTGCCAGAGTTCTGGGGTGGGATGAAAGCCGTGAGCACATCATCGTAGATATTATACGTGACAGCACAGTCCGGAATATTCATTCCGCTCAAGTAGAAGAAGTAGCGCCGCTGGCGAAAGTTTTCCTCGTTGTCTGAATCCTCATAGAGCTTGGTGGGTAGACCAGGCAAGTAGATCAAGCCGTGTTTTTCACCAAGATGCTTTGCGACTTTCCGAGAATGAAGCTTTGCTATGAGTAATCAGAATCTACCACGATTACACCGCTGTTCAAATATGGCTCTTAAGTCTGGAGAGCTCGAACATCGACCAAGTTCATGAAGAGCATGATTACGGTAGGACCTTACCTGGATACTTTTCATCTGGCTTTGGATTCGCAGTTATGAACCTTAAGGAATGTCAGTTGGAGGCATCCAGCATGCAGAGCTTCATACAGTGCATCAAATTCGTCGACATCGATACAGCTCCAGTCGGTGCTACAGCTGTCAGATCGTGACGTACGACCACGTGCTTCATCATCTTTATTGTAGGCCATGGTGGCCGACAACGAGCAGATTCAGTGAGAAGGACCAAAGGTCCCGTAGATTACCTACGTTAATGGAGATGGAGGGTTGTCGTTGTCGTTCGTCTGACCTTCGCTTGCATTCATGCCTTAGGCATACTTCCCCCAGGTTTCACCTTCCCCTTCGAGGAAGGTTGTCATACCTCATCATATTGACCAATCATCTCAGATAAGTCTCACTCACTAAGACCGGTTCCATGGCACAACTACCATTGATAGAAGCAGCTAGTTATAAGTTAGTCACCTCGACATCGAGGACGGTAAAGCAGGCCATACCTGATGGGCAGATCCATGTTGGAGTATCACCCTGCACTCACATCACCTGCATCATCGAGTGTTGTTCCTGTATATGACTCCGATGGACTATCTGCTCTTCACATATCTACCAACTTAGTAGCCATATCGCCATCGTAAGTTGCCTGGTGGATGGACCCTTGTCGCGTAGTGAATATGGAAGTTCCAATACATAATGAAATGGCAACCATGATGTTAGAGTACGTTTACCAACGCCTATTGCCCAGATTTCCTACAACCACGGACTGAATTTTCAAAAAATTGAAGATATTCAAGATCTTCACCACTGGCGTGACATGCTTGACCGCAGCTTCGGCTGCAGTACAATACAACGAATGCATCCTTGCACACTTGCGTCGAGAGATGACAGAGAATACATACCAAAAGTCACCGATGAAACACCATGAAATCTTGCACTTCCATTTCCTCCCAAGTGTGATTCGGCACCTGTGACCGTTCTATTTGTTTGGTGTACAGAGACAGGATACAAAGTTTGTGATGCTGGTACTAATACGTCCCAGACCATGGCATTGATATCGCTGGAGTTGTTGACGTAACGGTCGCAAGCTCCTCAGCACCAAATGCTTTCATCGGCGTGACATATTCCGAGTCATCAATCTGGGTCAGCGGAGATGGCAGTGATGCAACGGGAGATTCCGGTCGAGATGAGACTCTTTGGTAACCGATTGAGAAGGGAGCTTGATCATGCGTTGTTGGTAGGCAGTATGAGAGGCTGCTTCAAGTATCTCACTCTGATCAACAATACAGCCGCTTCGATCGAAATCACTAGTGTGAGTAAGGGCGTCCGTGCTTGTGCTTGTGGATGCGTTTATTTTGTTGTTTTACACTTACTGTTGCTACTCGGTCACTACATTCTTCACTGCGGCACACACCGTCGAGGACTTGAAAAGCTATAGCGGTTGCTTCCACTCGAACGACGAGCTTCTCAATCGGATCTGGTATGCCTGTAAGCACACAGTTTTAAGATACTCTAACCCAGGCTGACAACTAAGGTGCTTACACTAATCAACTATGCACCATCGTTCCGAATTATGGAAACGTTCTTGTACACTTAGGAGAGTATCAGTCCGGGAGAGTCACCCCGACCTGGTTTAACATATATACCATCGCAGGCGGCATTAGCGTCATTACTGTAGTCTTACCTCGTACCTCGTCTCACACACCGAGAGATCATGCGATAACTGCTGATTGAAACAGGATGGCATAAAACGAGATCAGTCAGTATAGCCAAGAGATTACTCAATCGCTGTGCCCAGCATCTTCGTCAGCACCAATGACCTCGTCTCAGTCAAGAGCACTCTTGACTTTCTTCTAGCTTTGCAAACTCCCGAGGATCTTCTATCATATGCCAGAAAAGTCTTTCAGTGACCTTAATATCGTGAGCTTCACTTACCACCTGTGTACACTTATTGGAATGGAGAACTACTACCACTATACAAACGACGTAGATTATTTGAAGAGCACGTGGGAACAATTCAAGGTTTTCAATAGTCACTGGACTCTACTGACAGCAGTGGTATGATGTATGCCACTTCTAGGAACGACTGGCTGAGATTGGAATGAGTGGCCATGTAAGTAAGTGCCTTGTTCGTGGAGTGCCTTCCGAAATATACTGACTTGATCATGGAACATCAGAGCAAATGCCATCTTATATCACACGGATCAAGTTGGCCATCGGGCTGGCTGGCGTTCTGGATGACAAGTCTCCTTTACAGTATGCGGCTCTTCCATATTGCAACCTTACGCCCAATAGCATGCTGACAATATGTACCTAGGCCATGGGACACTGCAGCAACCAAGATAAAAAATACGGCAAACACTCTCCTTTGGGATCCAGCTGCCGATCTCTATAAAGATAACGAAAAGTCAACTCTACACCCACGAGGTACAATCTCCACGTATTCTACTCTCTTCCCTCTTGCCCACCCCTCAATCAACTCCGAATACTGACACCCTCTTAGAAGGCACCACCTGGTACATTATCTTAAGGGTCTCACCCGCAACCAGCCAGAGTAGGTAATAGTGTACCCGTGCACGCCTGTACCGTGCGCTCTATCTGGCCAACCCGTGAGTATAGTATACTATGGGTCTTTTGTACGGCGACCGTAAGAGCCCGTGTGACAGCCGATTTTACTTGAAATATAGAATCATTGAGTAACATAATTGTGCACCTCGAAAAGTTAAGTATGAACCCTGAAAATCATCAACTCCAGTATGCCTCCACTAGGCGGCTGGAGAGGTAGCTGGCACTGCCTCTCTGGTGAGCACTTGCTGTGTATACTCTTCTGATGGCCAGAGTCGAGGAAGACAGCTTATCCTGGTAGGTTCGAATCCTGCGGCTGCCAACCCATCGTGCTCATGGTAACAGCGTGGCTAGTAGGCCGATGGATTTGCAAGTAGAGGCGGTAACCTCGAAAACGACTGCGACTCGATCTCTGATTGTCCTTAGGGCCCGACAGTTCACGCGCGGCTACGGTCACAGTGGCAGATGGGATTGTGCTGGCCAGCGATCACAGGCGGTAGTCATGTTGTAGGAAGGTGGCTGCAGAGAAGCATTCGTGCATCTCGGCAGCAACTCCTCAGGGTTTTACTACCTCAACACAGTCTCAATTGGACCACCCA
Source organism: Calycina marina (assembly GCA_019669825.1). Lineage (NCBI taxonomy): Eukaryota > Fungi > Ascomycota > Leotiomycetes > Helotiales > Pezizellaceae > Calycina > Calycina marina. Next base: position 1,545 of record MU253878.1, on the reverse strand, counting down.
GATCTCAGATGTGGTGACATCATACAGAGTACACAAACCAAACATACAGCACATACAATTCTGTGGATCTGGGAGAGCATCACCACTTCCTGCAGCCGTAGTCCTGCTCGACAGATTCTTGAACCCTCGTTGAAGTGACACAACGCATAGCAGGCATTTAGCCCACACAAGGGCACACAGTCACACCGTTCGGGGGAGTCAGGGTCTTGGAGGGTTTGGTTTTAAAGGAGCACGGAACGGGCGGTTTGGACGCGAGAGAACGTTGTTGGGAAGCTTTTTCCCTGAGAGGACCAGGGGGATTGTGGAATCACGGTTGCTGTGGCCAGCGGAGTTGCAACATGGCTTCACTGTGGCCGTAACCCACCAGGTATCTAGGGACCTCAGACGTAGGAGGACGGTTGGTCGCTGAGTCAGAGCCTTATATCACAATCACAAACAGAGCACTTCTGTAAACGGATACGTATATATGCGTAGATAGAAGCCAGACCGCTCAGTAGAGGAGATTGCTGGTCACACGAGTGTGATGAAGTGAGGTGCGTCTCCTGAGGTAGACTCAGCTCGGCAACTGGTGCCAAAGCTGGCCATTCCGGCATAGCAGTCCCTATGATGGACGGCTGGAACCGAGTATGAATAAATGAATGAATAAATGAATGAATGAATGAAATTATGCCTCCACCACCACGGAAAAGGCGTGCTACGAAGCAATCGCAGCTTGAATTTAGGCAACAACCCCTTGCAGAATCATTTCCAGACCCTCTAGCAACTCCTGCGCCGCTATTATCCACAATCCAATCTGAAGTTGACAACGCCAGTTCTAGCGATTTACCTATTATTTGGCCTAAATTCTTTTCTAAAGGTCACCAAACAGCTCAAGTCGTTACAGATGAATATATACATTACTGCCCTCATGATACCGTAGAGGGAGAGGATGCGCTGACTTGGTGGCTTAAAGATACACAACAAAAGAAGTACCGAAACCTCCGTAGAATGGCGATTGATGTTCTTAACATGCCAGCTATGAGCGCCGAGCCAGAACGTATATTCTCTGACGCCAAGCTTGCTCTGAATGATCAACGTAACAAGCTGGGTTATGACCTCTTAAGTGCATTCGTATCCCTCGAATCTTAGTACAAGTTGAAGGGTTTCAAGATTGAGGAGGCATTTGCGCAGAACATATGTGCAGGGGAAGCTGGAGGTCATTTCACAGTTGCCCTACGCCAAATGAAGGAGAATATATAAGCACCAGGGGGTGCAGGAATTCGTGAGAGGGGGTCAGTTAGCCGAGAACATAAAAAAAAACCACTGAAATACTATTAATTTTACTATATATCACCACAATCTACTTTTAATGGGTCCTCAACCTGATTTTATAAGCTTTTGGCATCGCTCAGACATCTCTGAGATACGCGCTCGAATTTCTTGTATTGTAATCTTGTCCCATCCTTCTTTCAAGACCTTTTTGAGCTCCGGAATCCCATGATACGTTCTTTTACGTATCCTCTGCTTTAAAATATTCCAACAAGCCTCAATTGGGTTTAAATCAGG
>MU253877.1:0-61087 GCA_019669825.1 Calycina marina | reverse complement strand
CGTGAGACTTGAATGCCATATATACTCAATCGATTGGCCTCCTTGCCCGCCAGACCTTAATCCGATTGAAAATATTTGGAGGATTCTAAAGCAACGACTAAGGAACAGTAATCCTCAAGGCAATTGGACTCTTGAGGACTTGAAGAAAGCAGTAATAGATATTTGGGATAATGAGATATCTATTGAGACTGTCAATAGGTTCGTTGATACAATGCCTCAAAGGCTAGAAAAGGTCAGATTGAGGAAAGGGGGGCCTTCTGGATGGTAGATTCTTACTGTAAATAGCTATAGAAACTCGGCAGAATCAGGGGCGGTGGGCGAGAACCCCTGAAAACTCCCTTTCGTACATCAGAGTGATTGTAGAGGGGACTCTAGCGATGCATGTGGACCCCTGGACTACTCCGTTCGTCCTGCAATGTCTACCGCAATACTGTTTAGCAAGTTGGAGGCTGTGATGTTGCGACTTTGCTGTCTACCGTGCAGAAAAGACGCCAGGTTGCTCGATGCTCTCAACCGAAGCCTGGATAAGTGGTGAGCTGGAGGAGAGCCCCTCACTTTTTGGCTAGGGCTAGCAGTGGAAACAGATTAGCCACCGCTATTCCCGCGGCTGGTGCCAATATCGAATCTCTCGATCACAAAGGCCCGACACCTCTATAGTTTGCTTACTCGGTCCTTGTGGGCCTCTGATACTTCAACATGCCTATTCACAAACGAAGTGGGACGTGGTAGAAAAGCTTATCGACTTCAATTCGCCACGCCGGAACGATGTAGGAGCTGTTTTAAATGCTGAGAGAACGATCGAATTCGCTGCCCGGGACTCAAGATGGTGTTTTGGAATTGGCCTTGGAAAGGGGTGCAGACGCAAATCTCAAACAAGCATATCTCAAACAAGCATATGTCCAAAAGCTGATAGAATGTCTCAAGTATCTAGGACTGGAGGTTGTCGTGCATATGTGCCTACGCGGTGGGAAGGTGAACAATGTTGTTTCGGCAGCCTGTAAGACGGGGGACCTCGAAAGCTCAAAGCAGTTTTCCATCTCTGAACAGCCATACTAAACAAACACTTCACAAGCCTGACCAAGCGTTCTGATTATTCAAGATCATATTTCCCTCGCACCATCTGGATTCTAAAGATTCATACTCCGTTTTACCAGCTTGACACTCAATAGCATACCTTAATTTGCACCTAGGATCACTCTCCAACTCCACGCCAACTAAGCAAGAGCAGGAACAAAATCCCTTTCCATCGAAAAACAAAGCACGGAAGGAAAACTCCACCCAAGCAAGCAGCTGAAGCTATAACCAACAGCACCGCAAGCCTTCAAGTCACCCTCTTGATCAAAGCGCTGCAGTATCAGGCGTCGTGCCATAGATACCACGATCAAAAACCCTCTTCCAAATCTGGAAAACCACGGCTTTCAGCCCAATCGTAAGCTTCGTAAGACTCTTACAATTTGTTCTCCTTTTTCGTTCAGTTGCCGAACACCACGCTCTTCTTCCGTAGAGACAACCATTAAGGCGTTCATCCATCCAGTGTTCTTATAAAAGCCTGCCAGATTTTATAAAGTCACCATCCGAAAGGGTGATTGTTGGATGATTGAGGTTTTGCTGTTTCGACTTTTCTTTATTAACCTTGTTCATGTTGTGGGAAGGTTGGATTTTTTGGGGGGCTTGTGGGTGACTGGTGACGAGGTGGGGAATTGTTGTTGCAATAGTGTCGCGTCCTTGCCGCATTCAGAATATATTGGTAGATAAGGAGGGAATGTGTCCCGCATTGATATTGCTGCAACCGCTGCAAAGTAAGTGCTTTGGACTTACAGATGACCACCGATCTGACTATAGTATAGGTATCCCGGGAAACCGAACGGTGTGCACCTGTAGACGTGCAGCCCTCTCATGAGTTGTGTGTGACCAAGCTTCGAGGGTGAAGCTCCCAAGGTCTTCTTTGGCAGAAGAGTATACAGGACTCGCCGTATCTTAAAATTGAATTTTGACAAAATACTGACTCGGACGCTTGCATGGTCCAAATTGGCAGGAGTACCCAATAGAGAAATCTTGAGGTGATGTTGTGGTCTAGAAGGTTGTGAGGAATTGCAAATTTAGGTCGGATATATATGCTGGTTCCCACGGGTGAGAGTACCTCCTATCTTTGATGCTAATCCTACACATACTTTTCTGTCCAATGTGATTGCTGGCATACAATTATTTGTAGCGCAGTGCATATGCACCCTCTGAGGATTCTCTCCGGCCCCCTATACCGCGAATTTGATCCTTTGGAGATTGTCCTCGCACGCCATATTACTGCCATCTCGAAATTCTTCAGCATTGCCTGCTGACAGGAACATAGCGTATGCGGGCTTGCAGCAGGGTATGTTGATGATATCCATGTCATCCGTCTTTGCATTCAAAATGCGATGTTAGATATGTTTCTCAGTCATGCTGTCTTCAGGTTTTCTCGAAGCTGTGTCCAAAGCCTGGTTGGTTTCTTCCATACGGCCTGTATCTATCAGCACGTTGGGTTCTGGCACCATGGTGCCATCCTCTTCCTCTGTAGCCACCCCGACGGACGGGTTCGTATGCTCTGTCACCATCCCTCATAGTCTGAGATGATATCAGAGCAGGTTCCTTAACCGTATTTGTTTCGCTATACTGCACGTTCCCATCCCAGTCCTCAATATTCAGGTACGGGCTTCTGAGCCACGACCGCATCTCGTGCAGAAATAATTTTGTATTATCCCTCCCGAGAAATTCCTGTAGCATATCTTCTGCCTGCCCACCACTATCCTGTATATTGACTGTCTTCAGAATCGCCACAATATACTCCAGCAAGAATTCGGCGTTCTTCGCCCTCCTGTCGGATCTGGATGTATCATCCGCCTTGAGAAACTCGAAAACCTGGAGCTCACGCCGTATCCACTTCCGTGCGCGGCTCACGAGATCCTCATCTCTGCTGAAGTTCTGGGGAGCAATTTCTTTGTAACGAGATATGCAGTTGGATCCGACATGTAGTGAGTATGTCTGAGAGACATAGACCTGTCTCCGGCGCTGCATTGCCTGGTCTGCGGTCGAAAGTGGTGATCGAGGAGCATGCTGTCTTCTAGGTCGGTACGGTCTTGTAAATATACGATCATATCCGACGCGGTTCGAAGCATTGGGTGCATTCGAGGGTTTGGCCGTTGTGGTCGCTTTCGGAGGGACAATATATGTCTTATATTCATCTTCCTTGGTGAAATGATACCGTACTGTCGTAACGTCGGATTTGCACAAGGGACAGCATGCCCTTTCCTCTAACCAGATTATTAGGCACAGGAAGTCGAAGCTCTCATGCTGGCATGGTTGCGCAATTGCTTTTTCCGAGACGTGCTCGAGGCAGATCACACAGCATGTTTCCTCTTCATCAGTTCCACCGCAAGATGCGATCTCTTCCAAGGTGGTTTGTAGGATCTTGGACCTCACCTCCAGATCATGACCGTCCATGTAAAGGGAATGTATGTGTTCTTGACGTTGCTCATCAGTTGTTGATGTCGAGGGGTAGTAGTAAGGTACATGTAGTAGTGGCGGCGATCGGCGATTGAGGAGCAGGGGTGTTCAACGCGCTTCGTGGTCTTGTACAATTCAACCTCTTCTAAAGTACGCACATTATGCAAAGAATCTACATTCAAAACGTCTCAAGTACCGAGTGAACACATAGGGCCCGTGTTTCTGGCTTCAACGAAATCTGCCGGATTCCCAGAGCCACAGTGCACACGAAACAACTTTAGCAAACGCGTCGAAGCATGCACGCATGAAATTGATGACTTAAGGCACACAAGAGAAGTTACCATGGACGACATAGAGAAGGAAGAATGGACGAAGCGATCCAGCGTTCTCAAGTTGGAGTTGAAAGCATGGGAGAAGGAATTTGCTGCTGCGAACGATGGGCACAAAGCCTCACGAGACGACATAAAGAAGAATCCAGTAATAGGTGAGGATTAGACAAGGAAGCTTGCTTCATGTGCTCTGGCTGATATCTTCCAGCACAGAAGTATAAGGACTATAACAGTAGTCGCGACATCCTCTCTGGCAAGATAATCCTGCCTCCACAAGCGAGCTTCTCGTTGACTCCCCGGAAACGGAAACGTGAAGATGACGAGGCACACAAGTCAACGAAGCTACAGAAACCCAATGATATCATGAAAACTCCTTCCAAGATACAACTGGACCCTTGGGAGGTCGATCCTTACGAGTCTCCGAATGTTGTGCGGAATCTTTTTACTCCACGGAAAATGGTACTCGGACCAACACCACAAAAGGATGGACAAGTGTTGGGGTTGTTTGATTTGATACCGGATGAAAGTATGACGCCTGGGAAATCACCACAAGTCCCCGGTGCTCAAAAATACATCAATGCTACGCCGCGCAGGTCTGGAAATCTGGCTGATGCGTCTAAGCATGATAGGACCCCTGGTTCGACTGGAAAGAGATTTATGCGGGACAAGTTCTCTACTCCTTCAAAGAATCGCCTGCAGCTGGCTGGCCAGGGAAGAAGTACGCCGTCTTCGGTATCGAAGCTTCATTTTGCCACACCCTCATTTCTAAGGAGAGACCGCAATCAAACCTTGCCTGTTGTGGATGAGAACAACCTGAGTCCGGAGCTGTCTCCTCAGATGGTCAGACAGTCCAGGAAGCCTTTAGTACGAGGTCTGAGTAGCATTCTTGCTGGATTACGAAAAATAGAAGAAGACGCAGCCGATGAAGATTTGGAAGCACTTCGCGAGATGGAGGCTATGGAGAATGAGATGGTGGGTGGAGGTGCTCGAGCTCCAAAATCTGTAGTAAACCCTTCGCCAAAGCCAGTTCCACCAGTTGAAGAAGATAAAATCTTATTGAAAGACAGTCAGCAAGAACTGCTTGGTGGCTTTGACGATGAAGCCATGTTCGACAGCGATCCAGAGGAAGTCAAGATCCCGACGCTGGGACGTGATGGTCAACCATTGAAAACATACAAGAAAAAGGGTCAAAAGCGGACAACCAGAAGATTCAAGATGAAACCTAGTCGATCCAAACCAGAAAACAACACCCGTGTACCGGCCGATGAAGACAGCGGAGATGAGCTGGGCCAGGATGATGAACTTGTACCCGAAATTCAAGTTATTGATGATACGCCAGAGTTCAACGATGCACGAAACTACGCATCAGATACCCAATCTGAATATACGGCTTCTGAAGGAGGCACGAGATATAGACGACCTGATCAGAGCAAGAAGGCCAAACGAATTACGAAGGATGGCAAGATCAGGACCTCAACGAAGAAGGTGACATCAATGACTAGTCAGAACTTCAAGAGGTTGAAGCTGCGGAACACAGGTTCGAAGGGTGGTCCTGCGCATAATAGCAAGTTTCGAAGGAAGAAGAAATGAGGTTATGGATATTACGATTGCAGCAAGTAGGCGCTTTTCAGCGATATGCATTATGAATTGCATGGATTGCATAACGCATCCATGCTGTTACAGTTCACAATTGAAACACAATTCACAGTAAGCAATGTCGTAACCATGGTATGATGTCCATGAAATTTCTCTCTCCATGATTCATTCCTACACTACACACAGAATCAAGCTTCATCGGCCTGACCAGCTTTTCCTTCCCCTATAGACATTCAGCGCTGAGACTATTTCCGCTGCATCTCATTCCCAAGTCTCAATATCTGGATGAGAAAAGAATCATGTATTGGGAATCCCAGCAAAAAAGCACTCTCTGTATTACTCCGTCCCAAATGCTGCGGGTTGATCACGGCCAATCTTTATACACAACCGCTCGGCCGATGAATCGGTGATATCTCCATTTTTACTGCCACCGACTTCGTGGTATATCATCAATTCATCATGCATGCTGAAGTTCCATCAAGTCAAATCTAATCCACCTCCACCGTCTTCTCTCTTGGTCTCGATCATGTGTAAGCCTCAGCCAAGACATTGATGCTCAATATCATGACCAACAAGCCTATCGTGACAATAATCAGCAGCGCGAAGCTGAACCACCCTAGCACCATAGCTGTCGTTCCTACACCACTTTTGACGCTGCCATTCCCTAGATCTTGTGCTATTATGGATGCGGCAACGGAAGCGGTATGTTGCCAAAGTACGGAGACGAGCACGAAGATCGAGGCGATGAAGATGATGGCGAGGGCCGTTTGGGAAACTGGTCGTGAGGGAAAAGGCTTGACCTCTCGTTCGGAGCCCTCGCGATCTTCTTCTTCGTGCCAGCCCGGGAAGGTGGCGAGGAGGAGAAGGCATATGAATGCGAAGATTATGGCGATGATGCTGTATAGTGTTAGCAAATATGCTTAATAATCAGGCATACAAAACGTACATAAGATATGGGAACACAACCATATCCTTAAATTGACTCGCAAGCCAGATCAAATTCAGCGGATCTTGATCAACGCTCACTTGGTTCGCCAGCGCTGTTGCATTGTTGCTGCACAACCAATCTCCTCCATCTGGGTTCACACATATTCCGAAGTATCCCACCCTCGCTGAAAGGCTGGCGGTTCCGACGATGTTTGCGATTGCGGTGTGAACACTGAAATCTGTTTGTGCTGTCGAGGGTACAGGTGTGTATTGTTGGTAGTAGAGGGATATGAGGAAGATGTTGGGTATCATCGGCGATGATGACGAGCAGCCTGCTAATAGAAGTGCTACGTTCCTGTTAGCAAATGGTCTTCGAGATCTTGAGCGGGTAGGAAGAGCTTACACAGTAGTATTATCGCTATTGCGATCAGTATCATAAGCACATGGTGGTATCCGAGGAACGGTATCAGTCCTATAGAATCGTCAACGAACTGTTGTTTACCATCTACCAGTTGCACTAAACTTACTCATCCATCCTACTTGAAACCTTTGTGCCATCGCGAATTCCTGCCTTCTTCAAACTCTCCTCCTATATTCGTCGTTCGCTCCCGTCCTCGTGGACGTTGGAGCCGCAGCCGTGGAATGCTGCAAAGCTTGAGTTGGTAGAAAAATGTTGCTAGAGGCTTCGAGGAATTTAGATGTCGAAAATAGCCAGTGATCGTTGGATATCTCAGAGAATGTTGGCCTGCAGATCAAGTGGTAGAAGCCTCAAGAGGGATGGTTAGATGATAAGACTATGCCACACGTTAAGTAATCTTTTGATCTTTGGAGGGATATATGGGAGTATGATAGATGTCTGGATCTCACTAGGAATTAGGTTTCTTAGTACAAAAATAGTGTGGCGGATCTTTGTGAGGAGGTTGGTACTACTACGTTGTTCTCCAACCTCTTTGATTTTCCTTGGTCGAAGTGTTTACATGTCAATTTCGCTAAGGTTGCGCGGCAACCCAAAGCCTTGTGGTTACGACAGACGGACGCTAATGCGCTCGAAAGCCACATCCCGGGCCATGGTAAACTTAGATTGCGCAGTCAATATTTTGAGAAACTGACATCACTTTATGAACATGAAGTTTAGACGGGCAAAGCAATTTCAATCATACTTTGATATTTTGTTGATTAACAGTAATGTTTTTGCGAGCGCTACACCCAGGACTAAGCGTTAGAGCCAGGTATCTTGCCTTGGAGTCGCCGGCGTTTTCCCACCGACAAGAACGCGTCAAACGAACAAGCACTGGCACGATCTGAGAGTAGATTAGCTACACCAGCGTTGTCTTCCAGAGGAAATTGATACTGAGGTAGCAGACACCGATTTATTATCCCTTCTATGTCGAATCCTGAGCAGTAAGGAGATCAGGTCCTGTCAAAAGAAACGCCCTTACAGATCACTTGCGAGCACAATATACCATTGGTTCATTCTTAGATAGTAGGAGATCAAAGTCTGATACCTTACTGGTAGTTCGTTCGGACAAAAGCACAAGATTCTGTGGCTCTGCGAGCGCAGACACTCCGTCAACTCTTGTGGGATTCTCAGCCTGATATGGTTTCGCGTGAGCTACATGACTACTCCAAGTCAACCGCACCTCCAATGAAATGCTTGCTCAGCCTGCTGAACTCCTTCATTTATCGACGAAGGAAGTCGATGGTTGTAATAGAGGGAAATTTTCAACAAGTACGATTGTGGCACGGCTCATCCTGCGGTCTGTCTACCCCATCACCAAACGAACCTCATCTGAATCCGAAACCTTTCAGTCACGTCAAGTTCCTACTCGATTACAGCAAGTCATGCAACGCTCTTCCGTACACTCTCTAGCAGGCAGAATACTAATCTCCAGTGGCCTCACCGTGCCGAACTTCACTTGGCAATATAAGCTACCAAGCTCTCCACACGGCCATGTACAGAGGTTCATCAGCGCAACATCGTCTAAAACAATCGACCCAATGCCACTGAACCATTGCCTCTTCAGGCCATCTGAACCCTAAAGCAACCTTGTTTTGAGCTACAGCATGCTGAACAGGGGGTCATACAGTGAACATCCGGCGAACCATGCCGAGTACAGCTAGTGAGCTATCCTAGGCGCGGTGTGTTAATTGTCGCTCTCGGTCATCAGATGATGAGATATCCCATGCGATACGTATATGCGCCTCGACATCTTTCTATTTACCTTCGATGCCTTTCTAAATCCAAACTTACCATCCTTACTGTCATTCGCCTGCCGCTTATGTGCCATCTTCCTGGAGAATTATGTATGTTGCCAACTGCGATACCGATATAATATTGCTTCCGACGGTTTCGCAACTGGTCTTCCTGCTTTCATTTTTAAGGTTGGGCGATGAAATCGCATGCTACGCACCCGGTGACACCATGACAACGACCGATTTCCAACCCTGCATAGCGGTAGACGGTGTACACAGCAATGAGTATTCCCCGACTTGGTTCAGCAGACGTCAACTAATATAGTAAGTGTGGTGTGGTATCGCGCGAATCATTGACCTCCAGATATGTCAGCCAAATGGTCTCCGCTGGAAAATCGAAACAAATGTGTACTTTCGCAATTGTTGTAATCAGTGACGCACACCAGATGCAGAAATTGATCGCGTAGGGGTCATCATCAAAACCCACCCTCATGGCATCTTCTACCCCTCGCGTGATACGTGAAAGGGCTGAATATGATACAGTCAAGCGTCCTCATTTCTTTAATACTTTTGATCTTAAGACAGAAGCGGATACCGTGAGCTCAATCGCGCACTTACCTGAAATTGACATGCCCCCTGCCACGGCATGCCGATGGCTCAAACAACGCGAAAATCTAGGCTCTTTGGCATTCAGACGAACAAAAGGATCCACGAAATAGGAAACACCCTATATGGAACAGGTCGGAGAACTCGAATTACTCTGCAAACCTCTTACCTTACCACGCCATACGGATCAAGCTGGTGCGTGGTGATTCGAGAGAGGATATACATCAGAGATCTCTACCACAAGCAAACAAGGAGTTGCGTGTAGAATACGGTCATACACACGAGGATAAGATATCGACGGGCTTCTGGCAGGATGTATGGCTTACAGCCGAGGCACACTTTCTCTCTCAGCAACACTTCAGAACGAGTCAGAGTACGAGATACGATGTCCAGGCCAGCAGCAGCGAAAAGAAAGTCGTCGAGAGGTAAATTCATCTGGTCCTAAGGTCACTCACGGTCCATATCGCCGCTGGAGTCTCGTACAACCACATAGGGCCTCTTATATTCTATAAAGACTCAAAGAGCCAACAGAAAAGGATTATCGACCACGCAGACGACGCAGACCACGCAAGACGATGTATCAAACAGAGGAAGAGTACCAGGCGCAAATAAAAAAGTGGAAGGGAAAACAGCCAGTAGCGGAAGCAACACCAAAGGAGAACGCAATGTCGCAGGAGTCCTACACTCGAGAAAATCTACCGAATCATAGTAAGGAGATTGAGGCCTTGAAAGAGCCTTTTCAGAGCCTCATCTTTCTTCAAGAGGTTGGTACCCGTTATATGTCAATAAATCGACTAATAGCCATTGCGTCCGCCTCAGAAGAGAGGCAGATATCATTGTTCTTGTTCACCCTGCTCAATCGCCAGATCTGAATGCAATCGAGGCTATTTGGTAGATATTAAATCAACGCCTACGTGATAGGAGGTGGAAAACATTGGCCGAGTTCAAGGCCGCAAATTTGGCCGAATGGGATCGAATTGCAATCGCAGAAATCCGAAAAAGGCTAGAGATGCCTTGGCGTTGTAAGAAGGTGATTGAGCTTAAAGGAGCACGAATTAGGAGTTCTGTATGGTGATCTATGAAGTAACAGACATGTAATTACACACAATTTGATGTTAGTGTCCCCCGCGCCATCAATTCCTGCACCTAGTATGAGGCTATCCCTATGGAGGCTCGAAGAAGTGATGGCTGATAGAATGAATAACCGACCAGACATGCGAATCACCAAATATCAAATTGCATTCCGAAGAGTACTTCTTCCAGTGGCACTCGAGAGAGAGCCAGTTTATCGAGTTGGCCCAGTGCACAGATGGGAGCTTTTGTTGCGGTGAGAAGAACACAACTTTTTGTAGTGCCGCGGAGGGGTTCAAAGTACAGTCAATCAGTCACATTCAACCATTCAGTCGTAACGGTGTCCAAACAGTGATCGACAGCGAGTGCTCCTTCAGCGACAGCAACTGGGCCACCGGCAACACCAACGTAAGAAGCTGCGCAGAGCAGAAGTACTGTCGTTTTGTGTAAGCCTGTGCATGCAATGGCGAACCAAAAACAATTATGGTACTTGCGGCCGTGATGGCTGTGCTTGGAATCGTTGGAGCAGCTGCTAGGTACATGCTGGGTTCGCGTTGAATAAGCTTCTGGAGGAAGCCTGCTTCTGTGGAGAACGAGACGCCCATGAACCCGTTATTTCATGAGAATGGACAACATGAGATACGATCACAAGCCGTTACCGCCCTCGAAATAACCTGATCCTTATCACAGACCAATTGTGTATAAGGTAGGACCGCCAGAGCTACTGGCTGAGCTGGAAGTAAAATAACGGAACGCTTTAAGATTCAACATGATCGGAAGACTCATGGGTGGAGAGGTTGGAGTTTGGAGGCTACCACTTTGAAGGCGTTTTCTCCTTTAGTGAATTAAGATATGCTACCCATGATTGAATCCGGAACGCCTGGCAGGTTGTACAGCTGTGCATATTTTGCTAACCAGTGACCATGAATGCAAAACTTCCTATCAAGCCGCTACACGCAAGCGCTGTCAATATCCCAGCACCCACCCGATCTTTCGTTGTTATCGTAGGTGTTGTATCAGTGACGTCTGTTGTACTGGATGTTCCAGCCGATGAATCTCCGACGGAGGTTCCTCCGGTAGAATTCGTTACTAAATCGGCCGCGTCCGTTACCAGCAATGCTGCAATAATCTGCAGCGCAGACATTTGCTGTCCGACTCCATAAGTTCCATCATAGACATCTTCGGCCGTCCAGTGCTCGCCGCACACCGTGCCGTCCGTTCCTCCGCTGATAATGTGTCAGTAGATATTTATTGGTGAGAGCAAATGATCATACCTGCATTGTGCTGCTGCCGCTTCAGCACTGGAAGTCAACCAACTCATGATTTTGGTCGTGGTAAAGGGAGCGATCTTGGCCGTTGCCGCCATCCATCTCGCCAAGTACGCCTTGAAAGTCTGTTGGTCCGTATTGCACGTTCCGGCGCTGGTATCGGTGTCCTCGCACGCTTGCTCATACATGATGGAGTTGTTGCTGAAGAATATAGAACTGGCGTTGACGAGGCCTGAAGTACGTTCCTCCCAGAGTGCAGAGCCATTTGTCTGCCTTCGTCAGTCCCGCCGGCTGTTACATATTCTCAAGCTATGCACTCACATAATTATACATCACGGCCGAGCCGAACATGAAGAGTCCTTGATTATAGGACCACCGCGTCTTGTCGGTTTCAGTGCAGTTATATCCGGTAGCTCCATTGGCTCCATCGTATACTGCATATGCATCTGAGATAAGACTGACATCTCTCTCCCAGTCGTAGATTTTCTCTGCCCAATCTGCGTATGTCCTGGAATGAGACTTAGCTTACTTGGAGCGCTATTGATCAATACTGGCACAACTCACTGGTTACCTGTATACAACGCTAAGCGGCTAGCAATGTTGAAAAAACATCCGTTTGCAACCGAGTTCTTATAGTTGTAACCCGAGTTGAAGGAGTATATCTGCCATCTCAAACCACCGCCACACAGAGTAGTATCCCATCTGCTTGCCATCAGGTTGAAGACTGCTTGCGTTATTGCCAGCCATCCTGGAATTCCGTCTGAAGGATTGGTGAAATTCGATTCAGCCGCCGCCATTGTCGCCATTGCCCAGAACCCTTGATCATCGTTTCCTTCCGTCTTGGTCTGGTTTTCGGGCATGAAGTCGTAGTCGGGTCCAGCCTGGTGAAGTAGCGCAGCGACCGTTTCATCATTGTATGTTGAATCTCCGGTGTAGTACCAATAATCAACCATTCCCATGAACATAGCTCCAGCCTCCCACCAGTAGTATGGCGATGGTAAATTGCCAGCTACATCTCCTGAGTTGTTTCCAGTATAGTACGACATCAATCCGTACGCAACCGTACTCGATGCACTTTTGATAGAATCTTTCTGTCGATTAGTTAAGCATGTTGAAGTATACTACATTGCAACTGACCATCTGAAGTGACATCCAAGGTGATAGCATTTGCAGTCCATGAATTACACGCCAACAAGGCCAGCGGTACTGTCCATTTCATTCTCGAATCGGGGTATGTGAATGACGGTGGACACAAGAAAAAGACAAGAGAAAGTATGTATAGGTGATTAATAGTAACGACAGTGGTATGTCCATACAACAAACAGGAGATGCCAAAACAGAACAAGCTTCTCAAGGATGAGGACGGGGACGACGGGGGAATGGAAGAGCAAGCAAGCAGACCAACCTAGCTTAGCACCAGAACCTACGGTATTGCACCGCGTTTCTCAGGACCATTACTCGTCCTCACCACACGTAGCGTAAGCGTAGACGGCCGTAATATGAAACGGTGTGCATTGGTTTTGTATGGAACTGCACCCACCAGAACCAATCTTGAGATGAGTTGGTGGCCCAATGCCGCGTAACCTAGCGGCTCTCTAGTCGTCATCTCAATTTAAGTCCACTTAAGAAGAGACGCCGCGACGCTTGCTTCGGAACTAGAAGCGATCACAATCCTTATAGAATGCTTGCTTGGATTCGGACTCCTTGTAGAATGCTTGCTTGAACTTGGACATGCTTCTTTAGCTATGGGTGGTCGGAAGTTTTCGAATCTCCCGTCCTTTTCAGAACCGGGACCTGTCTGTCTTTGCCACGTGATGGAGGGAACTAGCTGTAGTTTCACCTCTCTCATACTCAAGACCGTTACTTATCCTTGCAAACCTTTTGCTTCTCTCCATAGATAAAGTAGTCGCCTCTCCAGTCTTGAGAGCAAGCCGGCATCGGATGACGTTGAACGAGATTGTCACCTCGTATAAATGAGTTTATGCAACTAATGCGTTTTCTCGGAACAGTCGCCATCAGGGGTCACTGCAAGAATGAAGGGCATGTGGGCCTTATAACTATCTCTGGGAACAGTTGCTCCTTATTTGAAGACATGTCACCTGTTTCAAAATGCCAGACGTCGTGTTGTGAGGATGAATAGGAGCAAGTAAGACCCTGTAGTAGCACCGGGATCATGATTGCAATACTTCCTGCCTGAGGCGTCAGGCAACAACATTGGCAACTTTTCTTCTGCTAGTTGAATCCACTCCTAAATCCGTCTCAAAGCCTCTTCATTCCTCACCAAGTATTACTGCAAGAATCAGAGTCCTGCCAGCGTGGTTCCTGATGTCTTCCGGCTTCTTTTCAGATGCAAGACTCACGTCGCATCCTCATACTGCATGAAATTGGATTCACTCTCTTGCCCTCGCCACGCGTTAGGGCTGGCCAATCGACCGCCTTGCGATATTTACATACGTGAGAATACATGTTGCGGCATGTTGCCGAGCAGCATTTATAAACACCTAACCTAGCCCCCATTTCACGAAACCTGCTGCCTGTCCTGGTCTGTTTATTGATTTTTCTTTCACACGAATATTCTTTATCCGCTGCTGTGTGTTGAGCTTTTCCCTGCTCCCGCGCCTCCAGCTTTTCTGCGCCTATGAGACAACGATTTATGAATGATGTCTAGAAGTATGAACTTCCAGGAGCTCCTGAAGAGGCTGGACGAAAAACATAGAGCTCACCTGGATAGTTTTCGACTTTTGCATGACGCTCTGCATCTGAATGTTGGTGCACCGGTATCAACAAGACATCGCTCACAGCACCGCCGAGAACACGAAGATCAACTATTGGAGCCAAGCATGCATATCTGCCACTGCTAACGATCAATCCCATCGGCAGACCACCAAATTCTTATATAACTATCGACACAAATATTTCTAACAACGTCGACGACTACCGAAGAATATGGACATCGAGCCCAGGGGCAAAACAAGAGCACTGTGAGGGTTAAAACCCGTAGTGATCTCCAAGCTGGGCCCTCGTGGTTGTTCGACGCTGTTCCAGCTCATTCTACATATTCGTTTCTAGAAGATTCCAGAAATCCGATTGTTTGTACATAAAAGGAGAAGTGTTTTTGTACGTAGATTCTCTTCACACACTTCTCAATAGTCATGCTTGAACTATGCTTTTGAGTTATTGGGGTCTGGCTTCTCATAAGCCCACTTTGTTCAAGAGTTCATCTACTCTCGCTGAAAGGTTCCATTCCGATTTGATTATAAGGGGGGCCGATGGAGAGATGAAATGCGCTATACAAGGCTTTCATATGCCCGTATTATTGCATCCAATACGCTTAACGCCACCTTTAAATCCAGAAAACTATACACCCTTCGCTGACTTTCTAATTCTATATATAGGTAGATCAAGCCAACTTGGCGGCTAACGAAAAGAGGAGATTATTATATTCCGTTTGCAGTACAAAGGACGTACTTGATGTAGTGGCTTAGGTGCCACGTGAAGCTTTTCCATTCAATTCGATTGCGAGCTATGAGCTCGATATCCAGATTCTACGGTATATGTTCACTCTGGAACTCCGATACAACATATATTAGAAGAGGAAAATAACAGCAATAGCATCGGCTTGAAGCGCTACCTCTATTGGCATTTCTCCCTCTCTGTATCATCACAAATTCATTCTTGTCAACATAGCCGCAATGGCCAGCACGCCGGCTGATGAGACCACCTCTTTCGGAGTGCCTCTAGCCAGCGTCGCATACCCATCACAATTCAAGACTGCAAATTCCTGCAGCACGGTCTCCATCTTACATAGCCGGATTCGTGAGGTTTCAAGTGTCTACGTGGAATCTATCGCCCCACTGGCGGTCTCTAAGTGGCCTTGGGATACAAGACACTGATAATGGACGCGTTCCATTGCGATGATATACTGTAATTCTCGCACCACCCGTGTCCCAGCCCCGGTGTTTCCGAAAGGCGAATTCTGTGCCAGCTCGGTCTGTAACTGGGTGTAGTTTGCCAGGGTTACTTACTGGGGCAGGCTCAAGGACATTTTATGCCGAATCGTTGGAGTTCAATCATAAAGTTGAGCGGAGTTTGATGCCAGTGACAGCACCAAGCTTTGCTTTGAGGGAAGCTTGTCAAGTACTTGCTGTGTCTTCATCGACAAGATCTCAATGAGTTGATACTAGTATAAGATTGGTCGCGGCGTTCATACTGACCATTGAAGCAACCAAACGAAAGCTTCGCTGTAATAATTCGTTCGATCAAGTACTGGCTAGTATTCGCTTATCAAAAAATCAGCATGTAAGCACTAAATTACCGTGGCCACTTACAATACACTGGATAAACATAATTGCGGTTGGCTTGTGCTCAAGCATAACATGGATTCTTACTATGCGAACGGCCCCGAAGCATTTCTTACCACCATACTGGCCGAGTTCAATGATGCGCAGAAACATTTCTTGGAGATATACAGCAGGATCTCCGAACCTGTCACACCACAGCCGGAGATCTTCTTTTCGCGCAACATGTGCGACAAACTACTCTTTGAAGACGACGCAGAATTTCGATACTAGCGCTGGTACTTCTGAGCCTATCAGACCCTGGGCACGATGAAGAATGCAATCAAAGCCATTACCATTATTGACTCATACGAAGACATCTTCACCCCTGAACTCTGGCCGGGAAGCACAAGCCCCTGTGGTCTTTGATCGATTCTGGGTCGGCACGAAATATATACTGGAAAAATCGAATGCTCAGATTGAACACAACTGTTAGTATGCAGTTTTGACGAGCCAAGTCCCACAAAATCATATTTTGGTTTGAACGTCGTTTTCCGAGCAAGAAACCCCACACCCCGTCCCAGGGACTACAGACACAAGCCCGAGGCTGCGAAACAAAGCTACTCCACCGCACGCTCTATGGAAATGCACAAGAACCAGATGAACGGATCAATCTGCCCACGTATCGGTGAAAGTAAAGATAGAATAAGCTCAGAGCCTCAAATGGTTGACAGTGATGAGAGTGGGGCCACGAAGGTAGCTGGTAATTAATTCTTCGTTACCTCCTTCACACGCCTTGAGTGTGTCCCAAGCCGGCTTCGATTTCCTCCCAAACACGGCTTCGCGCCAGGTAAGTGGTGATATCAAAGTCTCAGGCCTCGGCGGAGAATCCTGCGGCCCTGTCGTCTTTGTCGCCTCTCCCGTTCTCCTCAATAATTCCTTCAACGATAGCAATGTATCATAACACTTTATACTCCGGAATACGGAAATTCAGAGGCCGTCGATGAGTTATTGGTCGTGGTCTTGGATCCAACTTTTGGAGATTCGGATAGAGGTAAATGTGTTGCGAAACGTAAACCAATATACAGCAGATTTGCTGCCTGGATGCTTGCCCCATGGGTGTGAAGTCTATAGGTGTGTTAATGGCATTCATGCCAGTGTTAGCTTTCTTCAGATGGTTTCCACTATCACGCGTACAACTGACAAACTTAAGCAACTTTATTTTTATATATAGACAGCTGGCAGCCACTCAGCTCACGCATCTGTTCTGATTACCTCTCACGTACTGCGCATCATCGGACCAACAGATATAAATATTGTGCTCACCTCCTCCCCACTGTCCATCGACATAACTTTTCTGCATTTCTGAAAGACGAGCAAGATACCTCTGAAGATGCAGCTTTCTGTCTTGGCCCTCAGTTTCGCGGTTCCGGTCGCAGGACAAGATGCTTCGATTCTTTATAATTATGCCGTAAGTTCTAATTGACAATTTTTACTGCACAGTGGGAGAGAAGCAGAGTCCGTCCAACACCCGGCATTTCTATCCGCACACAATACTGATCTCGAAACAATAAGCTTGTCTAAGTAAAACACCCACTGTCTGCGATGGATCAAACTTCGCCTGTCTCTACGGAGACGCCGAGCTCCTAACAATCGCTGCAAGCTGCGCTATGGAGGAACATAGTCACGAAGAAGCCGCATGTAAGAAGCTTTGCATCTCCCGGCCCACAGAGCGAAATGAAATCCGACTCTGTGAATCAGCGGCGGCCTTGTTGATTAAGGGAACATGTGGCTCTTTGAAAGTAGTTCACGTCATGCCCGGGCTGGTAGTCGCAACACAGCTCCCTGAGCCTACTGGCGATGGCGAACCTGTTGGCTTCTGGCGAGGACACTTCAAGACCTTCCTCGCAGGAGGCATGCCTCCAAGTGCGACTACAACTGAGGAGCCCTCACCTACCAAATCCGATGAGTATGCCTAGGCTGATCATCACTCTGTACTAATCTACAGCCTCGGACTGCAGTAGCCCTATAGTGGAGAACCAGGACTTCCATTTTAGATCGGACGCCCAATATGTGGCAGTGAACCCCCTCGACGAGGAGTTTGTCTTCAGCGACCGGGTTTTAGCCAAAGCGCCTTCGGAACAGCCGAACTGACTGTAACAAAGCGAAGCTGCCCTCCCACCCCCGTTTTGTAGGATTGGACAACTACTCGGGAACGACGCTTCCAGCTGCCCAAACATCGACCATCGGCCGAACTCTAACAAAACGAGCCCACACTCTCTCGACCTTTCCAGGAAGCATGACACATCCCCGACAACGGACCTGCTCGACAAGGACCCGCGCTACCAGGCGAAATTTGGAGAGAAAAAGATGCGAAAGTACAATCACGGCATCCAATTTGAGGTTAACGATTATTGATGGAGAGATCAAGTAGTGAGGAGATGAATAGACTTACAACAAATGTAATGGAGAAGCATTGAAAAAGTGATAGGAAAATGTTGAAAGTTTTGAATGATCTTGAAGTTACGCACATATTATTTGTCTTCTGTTTGATGAAGACCTTAGATGAAACGTCTCTCGCTATGAGAGAAGTGTGGTAGTGTGAGTTGGAAGCCAGTGAAATCCTCCAAACCAGATCGAATGCTACTGTTCATATCACCTAAAACTCCATTGCAATGCTAGGAATCTCGCTGAAGTAAGGAATGACCGAAGGATGTTTTGTGTTCAATATATCACCTTCTGATGTCGAAACTCGATCCCCGTGTAGAGTCATCAATGCTGGGTCGGACGGATGAGCTTGAGGATCGACGTCGTCTATCTCGCTGATCATTCGTCGACGCTGGGTGCAACCCTGATTGGCGGGCAAAGAGATTAAGGATATCGGTGAGTGATATAACTCCTGTTAGCCTTCCGGAAATGCGTGCACCAGGGACAGCAGCTGCCGATACAGCCGAGACAGTGAAGACCCCAGGTTGAGATGGAGACGTGGGATGTGAGCCTTGAGATGGCACCAATGGTGAGTGAGACAATGCAGGCGTAGCCAAAGGTGTGGCAGGTGCTGATGGTGAAGGTGAAGCAGACTCTACGATCCACATGCGATGTGATCGCGTTGCGACGAGCTTTGCGACCGTGTGCGCCAGCGTTGAGTATGGGTTGACATGGAAAACTAGCTGGGTCAATACTTGGTAGCATAAATGTTACTGACGTCGTTACCTGGAAACGAATCCTTCCCATTCTCAACACCTCGTTCTGATAAGATTATGGATATGAAGTGGATGCACGACAATTGTAGAAGTGGCAGACTTGCGGAACTGTACAACCAGTTAGAGCCTGGTATGACAAAAGCTGAATGACTACCTACCTAGTGAGCAGTCTAACGTCGACAGTAGAGATATTGCCAATGACGTTCATGGCATTATCTACAACAGCCTGAAAGAAGGGGTTAGTCGGCGTCTACATGCAGCCAGGATAATGTGTCCTTTCGTTTGCAACCTAGGTAGATCTGGGCAGGGGATAATGGTAAGTTGTTCCGAGTCACCTTGGGTAGAGAAATAACAGCATCAGAGAAGCGCAAACGCGAGGCCGCAAGACCTGACCTTTACTTACTATGCTTGTTATTCCTTCGTTGCTCATCAATTGCAGAGCATCAGCTAGTGACCTGTCTCCGCTAGTCAACATTAGCATAGCTTTCCTAAACAAGTATTTTATGCTTGCACCTACTTGATGGATATGATTTGTGGAGTTCCAATCCCAAGATCTCTCAGGTTCACTGGATATAGCCGATCGATAGCTGGAAATTGACTGCCATTGTCCCACAAGAATTGCACCAATTTCAGTTGACTCAATATGCCAACCACATCGGTAGAATTGGCCTTGCGAACCAGTATACGATGGACACCACTGCCAAATATCTCAATCGCCTTGGAAATGTTGTCATTTTCGGACAAAGTAACGAGAGCCGATTTCTTGGCCAGCGTTGTCACTTCTCGCAGTGGTACGGGTAGTTGTTTCTTGGTCTTTGCTGCCAACTGGTTGTATGCATCGACTTGATCTTCGTCCGGCTTCGCTAGTCCTACTACAACTTGTAGATACGCATTGAGATCGTTGAAATCGAACGTATCGCAGGCGGTACTGTGCCAAATTAGCCCGAGTCCCCAGATCATGCATCTTAATTCTTGTTCGAGAACAGATAGGTAAGAGCCCTGCTTACTTGACATTCTTATTCTCCCGTACCAGGATCACATTGGGCGGTCCGGTTTCAAGGAGCAGCTTTGTGGCTGGCTCAATTGGTGTATCCAATTCGGCCCATCTGACATCAATCTTCAGCACCAGCTCTCCTACAAGTATACTCATCCAATCTCGACCTACAAATCGCGGATCGGTCGTCTTCGGGGTTGGCGGATGATTGATGAGCTCTTGTACACTTGCTTGACCGAGAGATGGATGCCTGACTCGAGGGGACTGCCTCAGACCCTCAGCGAGACTTGAGCGATGACTGACACTGGGGCTTGAGGTGCTTCTTTGAGACGGAGATTCAATTGGAAGAGTTGGCGGATGGTCCATCATCGTAGAAGTGATAAGGTAGGTAGGCAGTGGTTGTGATTCGATTGTGAGTTTGTATAAAGTTGTTCACATCAAACTGGGGGAACGGGTAAATATGACAAACATGCAGTCGGAGAAGAGTATTATTGTGTTGGATTATAGGGACCGGTGAAGTTTGTACCGATCGGTTTGTGTTGAAGCTTGAGGTGAGATGATTCTAATTGTGATGTAACTTGTGAACCCTCCCGCCCTAAATCTATCTACCCCTCCCACGTGATAAAGATATGTAGTGCGCTAGTGACTAGTTCGCTGCCTGCTGTGGACTTATATACCTAATAGCAGTGAATATCGACAGAAAAGTGGGCCGTGAATACTGTGCTTTACGCGGGGACTTATCTTACTTACCTCCTCGTACTCTCTATTCTCTGTAGGATCAGTCTCCGTACCTAGGTAGGTGCCTATATAGCAGCCTATCTACTTGCCTCAAGTTAAGAACCTCCACCTGCCTCAGAGAAGGCAGAATTGAAGAAGAGACACTACCTTACACTGTAGGACTTAGCTACTTATATACCAACGCCATAATATATATCATAATCCTATAAAATATGGAGGGTTACATGCTTCACTCAAGAACCGAATTCCCCTCCACGCCCAATCCCGCCAACGCCCACCAACGCAGCCCACCACAATCACGCGCTAGCCATATTTCTTTCGGACTCAACAACAAAATCATACAAACTCCTACAGCACCGTTCTGTGCCACATTGTCCAAACAACTTAATATACCTCCATATCACCCCGCAGTTGATACCCTTATTTAACTACGTCTTCTTTTATACAATTGCGCGCATATCCAGCGCTGCTGCGCAAGCCTTTCGTATCTTGCAATCTTGAAATACTCCAAAGAATATCTCTCACGATACCAACATGTCGCTACTCCCCCCTGAGGTGCATACCGAGTTGGCGGAGCTGCTCATACATCTGCAGTCAACCGACAATGTAATTCGATCACAGGCCGAGGAACACCTGGCGAACAACTGGACAGCCACCAGACCAGAGGTGCTGCTGATGGGACTGGTAGAGCAGCTCCAAGGATCAAACGATTCAGGGGTAAGGCTGGCGAAACCCAACTATGAAGCAGAATGCTGATTCGGTGTGTTAGACAAGATCCTTTGCAGCAGTCATATTTCGAAGAGTAGCCTCCAGACAACGGAAAGTGTCTGACGACAATAGCATCGAAATATTTCTGTCTATGCAGCCAGAACAGGCAGAAGTCATACGATCCAAGCTGCTCGAGGCTCTGGTTAGCGAGTCTACCAACAGTGTTAGAAACAAGATCTCTGATGCGGTGGCAGAGGTTGCAAGACAATACGCCGAGAACAGTAATTATGCCTGTATCTACTCATGAACAATGCTAACTCATATATAGATCAAACATGGTCACAGATCCTCAACGTATTATTCGGCATGAGCAATTCCGCAGAGTCCACACAGCGCGAGATTGCATACCGAATCTTTTCGCAAACCCCAGCGGTCATTGAGAAACAGCCCCAAGAAATGGTCATTGCCGCCTTCCAGAAAGGGTTCAAGGATACTGATGTTGCTGTAAGATAATTGATTCAATCCAGCAGATGGTATACATGACACTGATTTCGCACAGGTCACACTCTCTGCTATGGATGCATTTGCTCAGTTCTTCCGAACGATCGCAAGAAAGGAACAACAGAAATTCTACGCCTTGGTTCCGGAAGTACTCAATATCTTGCCGCCAATCAAAGCCGCGCAGGATTCGGAAGACCTTACAAAGGGCCTCATCTGCTTGATAGAGCTTGCAGAGGTCGCGCCTAAGATGTTCAAGCCGACTTTTCACACTCTGGTGTCGTTTAGCATATCAGTGATACAAGACAAGGAACTAACCGATACATGCCGACAAAACGCTATGGAGCTTATGGCGACTTTCGCAGACTATGCACCGGCTATGTGCAGAAAAGACCCGTCGTACACAAACGATATGATCACGCAGTGTCTGAGCTTGATGACGGATATCGGACAAGATGATGATGATGCGGCAGAATGGAACGCATCTGATGACGTGAGTTACAGTTGGACATTCCATGCAGCAAGCCGCTAACGATCGTAGATGGACCCCGAAGAAAGTGACCTGAACCACGTCGCTGGTGAACAGTGCATGGATCGACTGGCAAACAAGCTGGGCGGACCAGCTGTCTTGCAGCCAACATTCAGTTGGTTGCCGAGGATGATGTTGTCAGACGCCTGGAAGGATCGACACGCCGCGCTGATGGCTATTTCGGCAATCTCTGAAGGCTGTAGAGACTTGATGATTGGTGAGCTGAATAAAGTTCTGGAGATTGTTGTTCCTGCTCTCCGCGATCCACATTCTCGCGTACGATGGGCGGGTTGCAATGCTCTCGGACAAATGAGCACCGATTTTGCTGGAACTATGCAAGAAAAGTATCACCAGATTGTTGTGCCTGCAATCATTCCAGTCCTTAGCTCTCCGGAACCACGTGTACAGGCTCACGCAGCTGCCGCGCTGGTGAACTTCTGTGAAGAAGCGGAGAAGGAAATCTTAGAACCTTATTTGGACGATCTCCTCACCCACCTATTCCACTTGTTGCAAAGCTCAAAGAGATATGTGCAGGAGCAGGCACTCTCGACAATAGCTACAATTGCAGACTCCGCAGAGGCTGCGTTTGCTAAATACTACGATACACTTATGCCAATGCTCTTCTCAGTTCTCCAGAATGAAAATACGAAAGAACTTCGCCTGTTGCGAGCAAAAGCTATGGAATGCGCTACATTGATAGCACTTGCCGTAGGTAAAGAGAGACTTGGTGGGGATTCGATGGCACTGGTCCAAATTCTGGGCGCAATCCAGCAGAGCATCACAGATGCTGATGACCCCCAGTCGCAATATCTCATGCACTGCTGGGGAAGAATGTGTAGAGTTCTTGGGCAGGACTTCACGCCATTCTTGCAGGGCGTTATGCCACCTCTTTTGGAGCTTGCCAGTGCAAAGGCAGACATTCAGCTGATTGAAGATGATGATCAGGCTTCTTTGCAGCAAGAGGAAGGATGGGAGCTCGTACCTCTAAAAGGAAAGGTTATTGGTATCAAGACAAGCACACTAGATGATAAGCATATGGCTATCGAGCTCTTGGTGGTCTACGCTTCGGTCCTGGAAGGCTCTTTTGCTCCATACGTCGAAAAGGTCATGAAAGAGATTGCCATTCCCGGTCTGGCATTCTTCTTCCATGACCCAGTTCGCGTGGTATCTGCAAAGTGTGTACCTCAATTGCTATCATCTTACAAAAAAGCTTTCGGCATCTCATCTCCGCAGCTCCAGAACTTATGGGCTGGAACAATCGTCAAGGTCCTGGAGGTATTAAGTGCTGAACCTGCTATTGATACCCTGGCAGAGATGTACCAATGCTTCTATGAATGTGTGGAAGTTATGGGCAAGAAATGTCTCAACGAACAGCACATGACACTGTTCATGGAGTCGGCCATCTCAACATTGGACCATTATAAAGCTCGTGTCATTGCTCGAGCTGAGGAGAAGCTCGAAAACAATCAGGAAGAGGGAGAGGAGGACTCCGAAGAGATGATGTACGCCATCGAAGATGACCAGACACTTCTCTCGGACATGAACAAGGCCTTCCACTGCATCTTCAAGAACCACGGTGCTTCTTTTCTACCGGCATGGGAGAAGCTTCATGTCGTCTACGACGAATTTTTGAAGAGCCAAGACCCAACACAGCGACAGTGGGGTCTATGCATTGTCGACGACGTTCTCGAATTCTGTGGAGACCTTAGCTGGAAATATAACCAATTCATCATAAATCCTCTAGTTGCTGGTTGCAAGGACCCTGCGCCTGCCAATCGACAAGCGGCTGCGTACGGTATCGGCGTTGCAGCTCACAAAGGAGGAGCTCATTGGTCACAGTTCGTAGGCGCTACTGTCCCAGTTCTCTTCGATGTTACTCGAGTTCCTCACGCCCGAGGCGAAGATGACATCTATGCTACCGAGAATGCATGTGCAGCGATTGCCAAGATCTTGCACTTCAACTCATCGGCTGTTGAAAATGGACAGCAAGTTGTCAACCAGTGGATCGATACATTGCCAATCACAAATGACGAAGAGGCAGCTCCTTATGCATACCTCTATCTTGCTCAACTGATCGATCAGTAAGTTCTAGCATGCGGCTTGTTCCATATACCACTTAGCATAATTCTTCACTAACAAACTTGTAGGCAGAACCCCGCTGTTGTCAGCCAAGCACCTAAGATATTTGTCCATATCGCACAGGCGCTGCAATCAGAAGCTATCATGGGCCAGACTGCAATAAAAGTTGTTGCTGCGGCTAAGCTTCTGCTTGGTATTGCCGGCCTGGAACCTGCACAGCTCTTACAACAGTTGGCCCCTGAATCTCAGCTCACTGTGCGGACTCACTTCTCTTGATCGAACAACGCTTGATTAGTAGATGGTGATAACCCACGAGAGATGATAATGGGGATCGGGGATGGATGAAATTTAGGGGGAAAGCTCATGGGCGGCCGGGATAAAACAGACGATACCATACGATTTTTTGAGTTGGGAGTTTACCGGGGGACTGGCAGCTCTGCCATTTTAGCATAGCGAGAAGATTTTGGAGGATGGGGGTAGATACTTGGTAGCTGTAGGCGTGTAATGGAGAGCAGCAATACCTTACCAAGCGTATATAGCTGTCATCTACAAACCTCGCAAACTTGTCGGAAGACGACATTTGCAGAAATTGTGAGTGCTATGCTATTTGTTCCCGCTGCTAAGAAACAGCTGCGGTCTGGTAATATCGTGAATCTGTGGACATAGTTATTGGAACAACGGAACAAACTTGGTCGACCGCTTTCTTCACGAACACCAGTATGGGACGGCGTGGCGTTAAAATACATTCCTAGTCCCTTACTCTGGGAATCTTTCTGGTAGGTACAGCGGATATATGTCTCGGTATCAGTTAATTTCTATTGATTTACTTACGTTCACTCTGTATACTTTTACTCGTGTTTACACTGCATATGCTTTGGCTCGAGGTCTCGATCCCCCACTCTGCCCAGTACGAAGTACGTGGGGCATGGGTATGGGCATGGCTGGATGGAACAGCAAAGAAAAGAGAGCATACATTAGACAATATAACGCAACTCGTTTTGCTATCTCTCTCCCTCTGTTTCCTGAATACGTAGGGCAGCATCTATTTATCATCGAATTCTGGACACGATTTATGAACAATAATATATATAAATATTATTCCTACGCCACCTGAACTTTCCATTTCGCCCTCTCGAGAATACAGTACATCACGACTGGCGCGCGTCGTATGCTGCACCACCATCGGCAAATACTTTTGCAACGAGGAACCAGCGACCCTGGGGACGCGGCGAGGGGAGTCAGGACCTGGTCAACCTGTGGCAGAACTGTCCATGATTCATTTCAGACATCGACACATTGACGGCCGTGGGTTTGGGAACTGGCTGGCAATATCAGAATGAACCCATATTTTGGTTCGCAGTATTCGCAAGAAGACCTGCAGAACAGGAACCTACAGCGGAGGCAAAATGAGCGACAGCGGCAGATGTCAATTGCTATGGCGCAGCAACAACAGGCGCAGCAACAGCAACAGCAACAGCAGAACGGGGGCAACAACATGAATATGACGGACCTGCTTGGAGGAGAGTCGCTGAACGATATCATAATTCAGAACAACAAAGAGATACAGAGAAGACAGAGCTTCCCATCGCCATTTTCAGAGCAGCAGGGGATGGAACAAAGCGTATCTATGCTGTATTTCGGGGCGGCGAATCATGAGCTCAACAACTTTCAGTTCGCGCCTACGACAGGTGCTGTGATTTCTCCCGCGGGGCAGCAATCATTGGGCTCGATGGATATGGGTAGCTATGGAGATATGGGGCAAGGCATCACTATGCCAGCGTCTCAGATGGGCTTCAATCCATCGTTGCAAGCGCCAGAGGCCCTGCGCATCGATACATCTGGATACCAAGTCATGTCGCCGGAAATGAACCACGGATTGATATCTTACTCCCCTTTGGGCATGGAAGAAATATCAGCCAGCAGTTCCAACATAAATTTGTTCTCGCCGAATGACTTTGCGCAGAACCTCAATCCAGGCATGGAAGACTTGAATAATCAGTACATGATATCTGGCATGCCGTCTCAGCAGAATGAACTGGATGCCCATGATGATGGCGGAACGGATTCCGCCATTCCTGATCTTGGTGCTATGGACGAAATGCTTGTCAATTCCCCACTGGCTATGAACTTGAATCATAATTCGATGAATTACGAGTCGCCATCACTAAACAGTGTGTCTCAACCCTCACATGTTACCAGGGAATCTTCTTACAATATCGCAGCTTCAAACACCACTGCTACAAGTCCGGTGCAAGACGTGGAATCTAAGCCGGAGCCATCTCCGTTTAGCAATATCTATTCGCAAAGTGGATTTGACATGCTAGGAGCGTTGGTCAAGGTTGCAAGCCGCAAGAATCCAGAAATTAACATCGGTAAAGTCGACTTATCGTGTGCATTTGTTGTCTGTAATGTTACCTTGCATGACAGTCCCATCGTGTATGTATCGGAGATATTCGAGCGCCTTACTGGATACACCAAACATGAAGTTCTGGGAAGGAATTGTCGATTCCTGCAATCACCAGATGGAAAGGTTCAATCCGGTGTTCGAAGAGAATTCGTTGATAATGATTCTGTTCACTATCTGAAAGAAAAGCTAGATGCTAGGAAAGAGGCTCAAATTAGTCTGATCAACTATCGGAAAGGAGCCCAGCCGTTCATGAATCTTTTGACCATGATACCCATCACAGGCGAGGACGACATTGAAATCAAATATTATGTTGGCTTTCAGGTCGATCTGGTGGAGAAGCCAACATCTGTGGAAGCTAAGGGGGTAAATGGTATGTATGTTGTCGACTACTCACAGGGAGCGCTACCGAAATATGAATGGAAGCCACCCGAAGGTTTAAGAGGTGAAGCCACGCACGCTGTCAGCAGAGATGAGGTTGGCACTGTGCTGAATGCTATGAAGACAAGTCCAGGATCGGACGCAATCAGGGGCCACTGGGACAAAATCCTACTAGAGAACACGGATGACGTCATTCATGTCATCTCACTTAAAGGGTTGTTCCTATACCTCTCTCCATCATGTCGCCGTGTCCTGGAATATGATGAGAGCGAACTGACCGGCACGGCCCTGTCGTCTGTTTGTCACCCTAGTGACATTGTGCCCGTCACGAGAGAGCTGAAAGATACAGCCCCTGGTAGTCCCATAAGTATTGTCTTTAGGATACGAAGGAAAAAGAGCGGTTACACATGGTTTGAGAGCCATGGAGCAGTTCATGTTGAGCAAGGCAAAGGACGCAAGTTCATAATATCGGTTGGCAGAGAGCGACCTGTATATGTACTAGGGCGAGGGGACTTGGAAGCAGCTGGGGGCATCGGAGATAGTGAAATATGGTGTAAGCTCTCAACCTCAGGAATGTTCCTGTTTATTTCTGCGAATGTCCGTCATCTTCTAGATCGGCAGCCTGAAGAACTAGTGGGGACTAGTATGCAGCAGCTCATGCGCTCTGAGTCCAAGACCGAGTTCGGACGAGTTCTAGAGAAGGCAAGGATAGGGAAGACAGTCTCGTACAAGCATGAAGTACTCAACAAACGAGGTCTCAACCTTCAAGCGCAGACAACATTGCATCCCGGCGACGCAAGTGAAGGATCGAAGCCGACGTTCCTAGTTGCTCAGACAAGGCTCATCAAGCAGTCGTCGCGTTCTTCAGCGCCATCGGTTGTATCTCAGAACAGTGTCAAGCCAATGATCTCGCTGGGGAAGAACGATCGACTGGAGCTCAATACCACATTGAATGGCTTGAGTGGGGACCCCTCTATGGGATTCTCACAAAGAAACGCAGACGGGGATATAAGCATGAGGTCACCAGTCTCTTTCCGAGACGTCCCCACCGAAGCAGGCAGCGCGGGTTTGCCAATCGGCTCGCAAGATCGAGCTTTGGCATCCGCAGACAATATCTTCGACGAGCTCAAAGCCACCCGCTGTACGAGTTGGCAATTCGAGCTGCGACAGATGGAGAAGTCGAATCGGATGCTTGCTGATGAGCTTGCTAGCCTTCTATCGAATAAAAAGAAGCGGAAGAGGAGGAAGGGTGGTGGTAAATCGCAGCAGGACTGTGCAAATTGCCATACAAGAGTCACACCGGAGTGGAGGAGAGGGCCTAGTGGGGAGAGAGATCTGTGCAACAGTTGTGGCTTGAGATGGGCGAAATCGGTATGTTTTTGGCGTCCTACTTCTTCGTACCTTTCTCATTCGCCCTGGTTGAACTGCTGATACTCTCTCACCAACCTTCGTACTAACACCAACAGGTAAGTAAAAGTCGTAGCGGCGGAGGAAGCACGCCTGGCTCGCGCTGACCACCCATTTCTTGAGATTAAGCTATTTGATATCATGGAGCTGGAAGTTTTTTTTGCCAGACCAGAACGAGTTACTCATATACTGCTGAAGCATCACTCTTGCTCTCACGCTGTGCTCTATTTTGCTTTCGATGTCTCTATTCTCGCGCCTCACGCATCGCCTGCTACTTATTCATATTGTGAATGCATGAAAATAACGCCGACTTTTTCACAGACCAATCGTGTATCTCTACATACGAGCCAACAGGGCTCCAAGATGCCGCAGAAGGCGTCTTCACCGCTCCACACCACGACTGAGACATCGTCAAAACCTAAGTCTAGTCTGACAGGGAGTAGTAGTACGCTGGACTCTTTATACAGCACGATACCGCCATCGAGCGCTGAAGTGGGTGTGTTAGCGAAGCTCGGAGACAGGATGACGATGGAGAGCATGCCGATGCATGAGCCGAGCGTGCGGTTTATGGAGGGCGGGGAGAGGGGGATCACGAATATTGAGTCGATGGATGATGGCGGTGATACTTGAGATATTAGTAACTTCCGTTTGGGAGAAACAGACGAGGGGGTTTATTTTCTGTGTGAAACGATCTAAGAGGTCTTTGACGAATCGGGAAATGAGGGTTAAAGGCAAGGTGTCCGGCGTTGACTGGATGGCAAAAATGGCTGTCGGAATTGAAATTATGATATGTGCCGACTGCTTGGGCTGGCTAGCTTAGCAGCTCATGCTGTGATGGGAGAGTAGATGGTAGTGCAGAGTAGATATCCCAACCTCACGAATAAGTCGTCGAAATGAAATGAGTTGCAGCTCCAAAGATTTTTGACCACCTCCATCATCAGAAGGTTAAGCGAGTAGCTCCTATCATATTGCTATAATGCTACATATCTGAACGGCGCATCTGAATGGCGGGCGATTTGTCCAGGACCATTAAAGTTCTACACAGAACCTGATACCGCGAATTATTCAAGGCATTGAAGGAGTACCATGAATTTTTCGTGGCATTGTGAGATACCGTGAATCAATCATGGGATTGTTCAAGTAGCTAGTCTGCAAGATTTAGCTTGCAAACCTACAATTGTCAGATTAAAAGGCGAAGATACTCTACATAGTTCATTCTCAAAGCTTGGTGCACAGGGTTTGGATGGAAAGCTGTAGAATATCTGTTCGCTCGAAGCTGACGATCGTGTCCAGCATGCATCACGCTCCGAGGGGCCTGTATCGACCCAATACATCCGTTCGGTGCATGCTGGGGCACAAAGTAGCCAACACCAGATGTTGCAATAGATAATATGCAATTCAATTATCTCACTACATTCATATCGGATTATCCGTATATGCCGGCGGAGCATCATCATCATCAGCAGTCCCCTCCCCCCTCACCACGACGGTTCCCTCTTCCTCCTGCCCCGGAAAGTCCGCCACAAGCACCACTCTCTTCCGCTCCTCCAAACTGACAACCCACAACGCACTCCCCGCCGCAGTTGTCAAAAGGAAGAACATTGACAAGATAGGGATAAGCTGCAACACCAAAGTCATGGCGCCAAACCACATATACTTCACCCTCCGCCCCTTGATCTCCTTATTTCGCTCCTTCTTGCTGAGACCACGGAGTTTGAAATATCGCCAGTGATGGAGAGGACCGGCGCGAGCGCCGGTGATGAGCAGGAATGCTGGGGAGCCGAAAATAGGAATGAGATTGAGCGGGAGGAACAAGATGAATTCTATTATTTGCCGGAAGGAGAAGGGTGAGTAAACGGCGGTGGTGGTGGGTTTGCCGAGCATTTTGACGGAGTTGGGTGCGTCGGGGAATAGGATGCGGGCAGGGGAGACTAAGTCGATGAGGCCTTCGTTGATTAGGGTTGCCTATACCATTGTCAGTCTGCGCATTTAGTCCAGAGGAATAGTGTAAGAACATACATCGAAGACATTGACCAAAGTCTCGTCTACAAGCAAAGCCTCGAAAAGTAGGGCAATCGCCACTTGTCCCTCCCCAAGCACCAAGAATACGGCATTGAACCAAGCGAGATGTCCATGGAATATTGCAAGGAAGGCGACTTGTGGGAGATATGTGAATACGAAAAGAAGTGTGAGAACAACTATGGAGATGAAGACTAATGGTATTATGCGCCTGCCGCAGAGAGGGTAGAATTCTGGATGAGTGAGGAAGTAGTAGATGCCTTTGAAGGGGTAGAGGAATGAGGAGGAGACGACGGATTTTAGGTAGTGAACCGGAGGAGGCATCTTGGGGGTCGTAGAGTCGTGGAGCTTTTCAACGATATTCTGCTTTCGGAAGAGAGGAAGTGAACGAGGCTGATGCCAAGGATGATGACGATGATGTTCGCAAGGCTGCGAACTCCAACGTCGTTCAATCGATGATGGGAGATCTGAAGCTTCATCTGCCATGGAAGATCTTAATCTGAAGCTGGGTCCAACGTGCTGTACATATGTAAAACTGTCTCATAAGGATCCCAGAAGCTAATGTCTGACTAGCTTGCCATACAAATCTCATCTCACTCACACCAAGCTACCAAGTACTTCTTCAGATATGAATTATCTAGCAACTACGTTATACCTATTGATGCCATATACTGGCAATCATTTCCACAGAGTTGTAACGTTGAGGCAACGATGTGAAATTCATTGACCTAAAGACAATCCCCAACGAGAGTGCTTCATGGGTTAACACCTCATGACAATTGGCTCCCTCAAGCTCCCTCCAAGCTATATCACTCGCTCTCTCCTGCCCTTATACTCTGCGGCTGTACTTTGATCTTTGCGGGTTCCTTCATAACCTTTATCAAGCGGTAAATTATTGATCATGCAACCAAGCGACTTGCTTTGAACGTGTGTCCCTTCTCAAATCGTGCAGATAAACAAGGCCTTTGACCTTGGGATAAAGACAAATAACGCGTGTTCTATCTAGTTGTTGGATACAGCATGACTCTTCTACAGGGTGCCATTCAATATTCCGTGAAAATACATCTTTTCTGTTCATTGATCTATAAAATGTTGCTTCTTGGTCTGCTCATTCCCTCTCAAAATTTGTCATGAAGCTAAACATGATGCTTCCATACCTTGGCCACATGGCTCTGAGTGACTTGTATTCTGGTATAGTACCACGAAGGACCATTCATCCTGAGAGATTTTGATATCATTCTCAATACTTATCTAGCTGGGTATATCCCGTAAAGAGTTGTTCTGGATTGGGTTGGATTGGATTGGACAAGGCTGGAAACTCTCGTTTGTTTTGCGCTAGTGATTTAGCGCCTAATCTCCCTCCCACCAAAGACGAGCCTCTCCAAACTCCTACTCTCTAGTCTGCAATCCAACACGCTCATTCAAAATCCACGTTCTTTCTCTTAACAACCATCTTTCTGGCAAATTTGGTCATCTACTTCCTCATATCATTCATCAAATCTCATTCGGAGTATATCCACAGTCACCGTCAACATGCGCGTCAAGATCTTGGGCTCTTTGGCTCTCGGTCTCGCTGCTCTTGCTGATGCAACCTCCAGCTATGGTACTGTTCAGTCTCTTGCTTACGGTCCTTCGTCTGCGCGTTGGACCAACAGTAGCTACGTCCCTGCCACCTTAAGCCAGATTTCTACCACTCACGTCGTTACCACGTTCTACACTACTGTACCAGGAATCATGACAACGGTCTTCGTGACGCGATCTGCCTGCGATGCTGAGATTGTTTTGAACCCCCAAGAGCCAACCAGGACTATCAAATCTACCGCTACCCTCCATAGCACGCGCACTGTCACTCAAGGTGGCTCCCAGTCTGCTCTGAGCGTTCAAGAAGCCACTATGACCACCACCACTGTCACTACCAATAGCATGAGCACATTTACTCAAGCCATCAGTCTCGTCAGTCTCGTCAGTTCTTCAGATGTTGTGTTGATCAATAATGTTCCCCAGCTTTCGTACACGACTCTCAACATATTGACCACGGTCACTATTGCCCCTAACCCAGAAGTTCAAGAAGCTACCCATATTTCAACAGTTGATGACAATGGTGGATACTTCTATTACATGAGCAGCGATGATACTGCCACCAGTACTATTTGGTAAGTTAGTTTTCATCCACCAGCCTAGCTCTTTAACAGAAGCTTGGTAGATGAGAGCGTTTTAAAAGAGCCAGGAGTTAATCAATACTTCCAAGGAAGTGTTGTTTCCTTTCAGCTCTTTAACACTTCAAACATCTTCTGGCTTCCACACGTCTTATTGAAAACATAAAATATACTAATTCGTTGGACAGGGTTGGTGCATCTCCGCCTGCCGCTGTACAATCGAATGCTATTCAAGCCACAACCTCATTGGTAAGTACATGCTGTTCCAACATGCACACTCAAACCTTGCAGCCTGAGTCTTGTGATTTTGTGTTTAATCTCGTATAACGCCTCATATTTGCTCTCAGTTCCTACGCTAACAGTGACAGACGGTTGTTCCTTTGCAGACTGCCCCAGCTACCAGCGATGAGTTGACCACCACTCTTCATAGCACGGTCCACTCCACAATCACCCAAACAGTTACGCAAATCAACTCTATCACTCTTACCAGTGGATCAGTCACTGATGTCTTCTGGTTCACTATTGTGTCTTCCTCGTCTCAAAATGGTGATAAGTCCTCGACTACTACAGTGGTGCCTGGATCCTCTATGCCATCCTCTGGATTTTTGGATCAGCCTGGCCAGACCTCTGTTGCTATATCTGTACCTGGATACTCTACGCCATCCATTGGAAGTGTAGATAAGACTAGCGAGGCCTCCATCCCAACGATCGTGTCTGGATACTCAGCTCCATATTCTGGTGTTGACTCAATTGGTAGGAACACAAGCACTTCTATGATGCACCAAGCTACACTGTCCCCATCGATTGACACTGCTATTGTTCAAATTAAGACTTTCCAATCTTCGTTTGCGACTCAGGAGTCGAGTGTCGACATCTATGCTCCACACCAAACCCTCAACCGCACAAGCCTTACTGCCGTGCCTGGGTTCCAAACCAGTACGCCAAGTTTCACTGGTAGCAAGACATTCGCGATTGTCGCTCCAACTGTCAACGTTAATTCACATTATTCTCTCACCCGTAAGTAAATATTTCTCTTATCACATCGACCATTCTCAACGTTGGGTGCTAACTTAGATTCAGATGTATCCCCAACCTCGACTGGTACTGTTCAGGCAACGCCAAGCCCTAGCGGTATCATCTCAAGTCTGCCGATCCCACCATATGCGAACTCGACTTCGAGCGGCTCGGGTGCCACTGGTCTAGCGAGTTCTCTGCTTGGAACATCCGTCTCGACTCAAATATACTCCTCGCCAAGCCACGCCAGCTCAGACCCAACTAGATCGTTTGGATTCAGCTTCACCACTCCCACAGTTAAAACCACGTCCTTGAGTTCGCCCACTACCCCAGCTGATTCAACTCCATGGGATGATTTTACTATGATCACCAGCTCTTCGTCGGGTAAGACTGTAAATGTTCCTGAGGTTTCCTCGCCAACTAATCAGCCAACAACGACCCCATTAGACTCGCTCAGCTATACCACGGGAACCCAGTCAACAACTAATGGTCTATCCAGTATCGCAAACTCACCGTCTGGTGGGACCACATCATCGTCTTCAACCTCGTTCCCTAGCTTCAGCACACCAACCGTCTCCGAAATCATTTGGACCAATTCCGCCTCTGGAACAGGAACATCTTACATTCTGACAATTGCCACAAGCTTGGGATCTGGTGGGACTACATCTGTTCCTAGCGTAACGTTCCCGTACCCTAGCTTCACTACGCCAAATACATCGGGAATTATATGGGCCACTTCCTCCACTGCGGTAGAATCGTCGACTGAGGCCCCCACTGTGGCTACCAGTTCAAGTTCGGGTGAGACTACTTCGGTTTCTGGAGTTTCGTCCGTCAACACTCCGACAAGCTTGCCTGCATTTACCTTCAATACAACTGCTTTGGGAGCAACAACATCGATTTATTTATCTACGGTACTATCGAGTTCAGCTTCTGTAGAGACGGCATCTGCAGCACCTGGCCTACCGTCCTCGACTTTTGTACAGACTCCAACAAGCACACATGGATGGGACTCATCCAGCTCGGTTGTTGGTGCCAACTCATCAATCTTTTTGTCCACTGCGTTGTCTCCTAGTCCCACTGGTTCTGGAACGATCACTACGACTGCAACTCTCACAACCTCAGGATCTGGCTTGATTTCGTCTACTATATCGCCTGCCTCTCCATCTGCGATATGCTCAGAAACAGGTCCCGAGTATGGTGATTTCTACATCAACTTCGACAATCTCCCTCCTCCACCACCACCATTCCCCAACACCACGGCAATCCACCCACCAATCTTCAATCCATACCACCAGCTTGATTGGTCTGCCGGCTTCACAGTCACCAAGCCACCAGCAGATGCTTACAAGCCGAGCTCTGCACCTCTCCTCTTGGAGTTCAACGCCACAGTGGACCAACCTACCGGAAAGATCTCGAGCGGTGATCACGCCTTAACCGGTTGCTTCAACTTCAACGCCTACAGTGGTTTTTTCGGCTGCAACTCCACCCATGCTGACTGTGACTTCATCTTCTCTGGTATGTGAACTTCAACGTCGGATTTTCTTACAGCGTTTGAGACAATGAAACCATGACTAACTTATAACAGGCTATCAACACGATCCTATCGAGAACACCGACACGCTTATCCACACACAGACTGGTAGTGTGTCTGCCTGCCCAGCACAAGAGGCATGCACTCTCCTGCCAATCACTCTCGATATGGGCTTCAAGAACCTGACACAGCTCCGCATCAACGCTACCTCTGAGGGTGTCAGCAAGACTTTCTGGGTTGATGATTTGGAGTTAGGTTGGAATGACAACACCTGTGAGACGGGCGCATGCCGTACCAACTCTCATGTTCCGATGTTTGCTTACTACACTGGTGGTAACTGATATGGCCTATTGTGGTGGCACATTGGGCATTCACGACTTTGTGAGGAAACTAGTGTTCATTTGCTTTTTATATGGCGTTTGGGAAAGGGTGCCTGCACACTTTGAACACGATTTGATCATGATTCATGATTACAGTATTCGCTAGGTCTTTTACGAGGGCTGGGAGTGCAGACCGAAGGTGTATAACAGTAGCTTTTCAAGACGTAGCAACGAAATGAAGTGCGTATAGCCTGAGTTACATGTTCGATTTGTGGAATACTCTTTTGTAAATTCGTGCTTCCAATTCCTCTATCTTTCATCACGGCATTGATTAATCTAGACCGCTAATCCTTTATTGCAAATCTTCCATGCCCTCTATCAGCATGATCACCCGCCTGAGAAGGGTGTTGGCTCCAAACTCCTCGGTTGTGGAATTGAATACTAGAGCCAGCCCCCAGCTCAGTTGAATACAGTAACGTCGTCGACAGAAAATGCAGCAGCAAACTGTCGAGACCATCACCAGATGGTGGCAGCGGGATACCCGACGGTGTTGCAGGTGGACTGGGCGATTTGATTAAAGTCTCGAATCCGGGGTCAAGTTATTTTTCCACGACACCATGCACGATTTTTGAGCGTTCGGCGATCTATTTGCATACATCGGGATTTCTGTTGAGAGAAGTCAAAAGGCACAACACTGAAGAGAAGTAGTACCGTGGGGTAGATGTATCTCTTAGAAGCCGATCTTTACAGGTCTGGTAGTCGAGAAGGGGTTCAAGGTACTGGGAAGCGATCTGAGCGATCTGATGGTCCATGGTAGTGCGTCGTCCTGAATGTTCTGCAGGCGCCGACTTGGTTGCTTATGAATGTTACTCGCATATCGGAAGGAAGTGACGGATCAAGGTCCGCACGATCTATGAATTGCAAGGCTCTCTATCCCATTTGCGAAGTTTGAAAGTGCCATCGAGGCTGACTGACTGCTAGCGAAGTTGCGATGGATTATCTGTCGTTGATAGTCGCTGTCGTTGATAGTCGCTGTTGTGACGAGGAGATGTTGAAGAGGAGATGTTGAAGAGGAGATGTTGAAGAGGAGATGTTGAAGAGGAGATGTTGAAGAGGAGATGTTGAAGAGGAGATGTTGAAGAGGAGATGCAGAGACCCTATAAACCCTCACGAACGCACTCTTACGTCACTATGCAAGGACACGATCAAAATGCTGAGATACTGGATACCAGGGCAAATTGAAAGACATCTCACGTCCAAAGGTCACAATGAACCAATTTTGATCTGGTATAGCACAAAACGTTGCTGGTCATCGTCTGATAAGTGTGTCCTGTATTTCATGAGTAGTATCTCGCACAGTTCATCTCAAGCTCTGCTATTAGTGTCCAGGCTGGTGATTATCTCTTGGCTAAGAATGAGGGGATTGGTATGATAGGCTTGACCAACCTGGATACTCAGACTGTGAGAAGTGAAAACGATTGAGCGCAAGAGTACTGACTCTGTCAATGCGAACACCAATCATTGACTTACTCATGGTTCCTGCTAT
This sequence comes from Calycina marina, assembly GCA_019669825.1. Lineage (NCBI taxonomy): Eukaryota > Fungi > Ascomycota > Leotiomycetes > Helotiales > Pezizellaceae > Calycina > Calycina marina. The sequence continues at coordinate 23,813 of MU253877.1, read as the reverse complement.
TGGGAGTCAGCGACTCGTTCTTAAAGTGACTGCCACAGAAGCTGTGATCAAGCTTCTCAAGATTCTCAAGCCTTAAGACACGTTAGTAGTCAGCCACAGACACCTGTAACGAAGCAACTCTGGTAATAAAGAATCACGCTCCCAGCCAACTTTCTGATCTCCGATCCAACTCCGCTCTCGAACATTTACTTCACCTCAACATCCAAGCGTACCACATAACCACACCGTACACAAACCAACACCAAAAGCAGCAAGAGGAAAACCCAACGGATTATTCGCAAAACCAAAGAAGCTCATCAGGTCGTGGCCGCGGTCTTGGCCACGGCTGTGTTACATATGGGAACCACACCATAGGAGATGGGTTGGGCGTCTGTCACAAATGAAACCTGGCAGCCGTGTTTGGCAAAGAAAGTTGTAACTCGAGAGCTAGGCGAGGTGAACGCATTGCCCAGATTCTACGGGCGGTGGCTCTGGGAGACCGGGAGTCTATAATCAGGGCTTCGGTTGAGGAGGGCCAGAGACTCAAGGTCATGGGGATAGGGTTGGGGAAAGTATGTATGGAGTTCAGGGCCATATGGAAGGAGGCAGTATGTAAGAAAGTCAGGGTTCAATGGGAGGAGGACACATGAACCAAGGCTCTTTTGAAGTGTATCTGGCGACGGCGGATTTTAAAGTCAAAGCCTCGGTGGAATTGCATACATAGGTGAGTAAACCGGCCGAGGTGGATCTATAGGCCACAATATCAGAGTAAGGAGACCTCGGGGTCAAACACTCGGAGGAGGGTTGGCTGGAAGAAGTAGTCAATAATGGCGAGGATATGTGGCTCGGTGCAGTCTCCTCAATACGGTGCAGTCGGGCATGTTGCCAGACTTTTCCGTGGGCCAGAGCGGCCTACCAGACAACAGACCCTTAGAGCGCGAAGATGATTCGAGATGGTGTATCTTTAAGCTGTTAGCTAAACAGTCAGAAAAGGTTAGAAGCAGCTCGTTGTTTTGAGATATGAACATCTCCAGCTTTTTACAGCATGGCAAGGTGCAAAGAGTGATAGTGAACAGGTCATATATCTGTCGTAATGTCTACTAAGACGCGCATTGAAATGAAGTGCGTGGCTGGCAAAGTTGAGCTCCCACCTTCACGTTGGTGCTAGCTGTAAACGCCTACTCTCTCCGAGATGTAGGATAGCTAGGTTGGAGCTCTCGCAACGACAACGAACTCGCGCTTTCACGCCAGCGAGTCAACCCCCTTTCACCGTTCGACAGCATCTGCGACTTCGCTTTACAGCTCAATAAACTATGGTGTAGTAGCTGTACTCGTCCGACCAAATGCCGCCATTTTGAACGAGACCGCGCCTGCATCAGAGTTTTCGCCCAACTCTTGGCGCTACGCACGACTACGAACATATAGGATGAGGAGGATACAGCGGGTATCGATTTAATAGCAATATTTCATGCCGATTCTTACGAGTCGGTAGATGCGGATCCCTACTACACTGCTCTCCTTTGCGAAGATGTCAACAACTTCACTTCCCTTTCCAAAACCTCCGGTATCTTCGATACGGTCGGCGTACCGCTCTCTACTCTACATACTCGCACTTTAGCCACGTTAGATACAAAGGGCTCCTCTTAATGAGCTTCCGGTGGTTCCTCTCACTCGTTGCGATATTGGACCTGGCTATCGGACTCGACTAGACCTTTTCGTCTCGACAATTCAGTTACAATATATTCTGGCAGACCCTGACCTCGAACCCGAGGCGCCGAGGAATGAAGAAGAGGAGGATATATTGGTTGGCGGGACTACACAAAGGAATATACAAAGAACTCGTCGCCCCGGAGATGCATTAAGAGATATCGGGAGCTACGCCCTTTGGTTGTGTACTTCGGTACTTGGGCTCTCGCTCTCTCTTGTACCAGCTTGGTGCTCAAGCTTTCCCTACGAGACAGCACACTTAAAGCCAACGCTTGGTTGGTTGGTTGGTAGTACGTAAACGGGTTAATATGCGTACTTTAAGTGCTAGGCCAAATGGATATTTGTAGAGGATATTCTACTGTGGAGGAAACTAGAAGTGATATAGAATAGGAAGATATACTATCCAAGGAATAGGTATCTGGCTTAGGCAAGAAGGCTACAAGTGTCACATAGCCTTTGGCTGATACAGCACTGTAATGGAATTAATCAATCAATCAATCAATCAAATGGAGGGTAATCATTAGTATACCTTGACAGAGTTGATTAGTATACCTTGACAGAGTTGATCGTCTTTGCAGTTTGAAACATGAGGCCTAGCTGCAACACAATTTTCAATCATAATAAACAACTGTTGATAGGTTCATCCTGATGACCAGGCAGTCGTTTCAGTAGATGCATACTCATTACTTCTACGCGGTACGAACCCAATGCGACTCAGGCCTACAGCATTGACGAAGCGCGGTCGTATCATCTTTTCCACCCCAGTGACTGACCAAATTTTGGGAATTCCATGGTGTTTGCCAGTTAGGTGGATGAGGCTTGGTGGGAACAGGATGGTGTTGTCAAGTTTCGTGGCTTGGTGGTGGCTGAGTGGCAACCAGAAAGGGGGGGGAGTTTGTATTAAGGGAGAATTGACAATGGATCTGGTGTGGTGTCTTACAGCCAGCCTGGGGGGTAAGTGCCGTAATTTTCACATGGAAATGAGTAGGGAAGAGGAAGAGGGTGGTGTAGGTATGTCTGTCATCTGATGCAAGGCATTTCTGGAAGAGAGGCATGATCAAGGAAAGGCATTTGACTTCTCGTACGGCCCTTCTCAACATGCCAATACGCTACTTCTTCTGGACCCCCAGCTCGTGAGGGTGAGCAAAAGATCAAGTAACAACATGCCATCTTCATTCTTTGAAAGGAATGGACAATTGACGACATTTGATATATAGGTATGCTTGATGTAAGAATAACAATGCCACAGAACCCAGCAGACTATTCATACTGCACTCACTACCTTGGTGGTAAACAAGACATAGAGACCTAAGTAATGAGGAAGACGACACCCACCTGGTACTGGTGTCGAGTCTGGTGATATGTCTTAGCTAAGAAAGAACATAATCGCACGATGAGCTGATCGGCCTAGGTAAAACTTGATTCAGCGCGACCGAACTTGAATTCTATTGTTTTTAAACCAGCTTCCACCATCCTGACACGACTGCGCCGCATGTTATAATCACAACTGCTTCCTCTCCTAATCATAGAAAATTAAGGCCACTTGGCTGTTGGTTGTATGGGCGCGACATCCTCCGCTCCTCCTCCTCCTCACCAATAGCAAGCTTAAGTTACTTACCTATTCACTTGCTTGGCGACTCGACCAATAGTAAGGCACGATATAGCCTACACAACAGTTGAACGCCATAGCAGAGGAATTGCAAGGAAGGGAAGTGGCTGCCCAGCCAGCCAGCCTGCTATTGCTATTGATTGCTATTGCTATTGCTGAGCTATCGTTGATAACAAAGGCTCCCAGCTTATGACATCCAGAACATTACCTACAGTATTTGGTCTTCTTCACCACGTTTTGTTCGGATGTTCAGAACAACCTTGAATCGGACTTAAACCCGTCTTGGGCCCCATTGTTGTCTCACCATTCTACAAGCCACAACGTCCTGATACCAAGAACTTTACTAGGTAAAGAGCTACAAACCCCCACCAAAAACTATACTTATACTAGCGCCACAAGCTCTGACCGCCGCTCCAAACCAAAACCCACCCAAACTTACATTTGCATGTTCAACAACCTACCTATATACTCTCAGTCACCGAACCACACTTCACTAGCTCTTCTACCATCCCCTATCCTATACAGCTCAGATATTTTACTGCCTGCTGGCCACAATACAAAGTCAAGTACGCATCTTAGCTGCCACCTCAGACCTCGAGAAACCGAAACACGACATCCCCCGCATCATCACCCCGCCTTGATAGAAGCCAAAATGATTTCCAACGGCAACGGCAGGATGCCTCAGCATCAGGAATTCCGTCACGGTAGTTCGGGCTCGCTGAACATCCCGGTAGGAACAAATGGCATCAGTAGTCATGGAGGTGGAATTGGAGGAGGACGTTATGATCAAGCGAAAGCCCCTACGACAAAGCAGCAAAGTAGGTCTCCCGATGGATACATCGAATCAAAGCATTCATCCAGAGTCGGCCACGCAACCTCATATCAGGAGCGGTGGAAGCTCAAATGTTTGCTTTCGAGCGTCTCGTGGTTGGCAGTGCTTCGCGAATGGCCAACTACTCCGGATAGCCTTGCAACCGTACCTAGTGCTAATAGGGCATACAGATACTTCACACGTTCCCTGCAAATTTTACCGACAAGGCACTTGCCAAGCGGGAAACTCATGCCCATTCAGCCACACTCTCGACAGTGGAAATGATAATGTCTGCAAATACTTCGCAAAGGGCAACTGCAAATTCGGCCCCAAGTGTGCCAATGCCCATATCCTACCTAACGGCGTGCGAGTATGCTACAACAGCAAGGGAGCGCGCATGGATATCGGCAATCGTATACTTCCAAATGCCTATCAAAGACATGGCTCAGGATTAGCCAACGCCTTCGGTGGAGGACCAGTATCTCAATCACCATATACGCCCACTGGCATACCTCAATATTCGCACTTTGGTAATTCACCTGATGAGTACTCCATGAACGCCATGGCTACAATTGATACAACTTTTCCTCCCCAAGATACTTCATATGGCTCGCCAAGAGATGATGATCGGTACGCCTACGGTCTGTCTCCAGGGACTCAACGAGGAGGCCTCAGCGTTATGGATGCGCCACTGCCTGCTTCGTTCGATAGCGAAGGTCTATCGGCCTATGCTCATCACGCTGTTGGAAAGGGAGCTCTGGCGACATCGGCTCCCACCAAGTTTGGCCTGGATTCTCTTCTGGGACATGTGGGTGTGTCTTCGGATGCTCTAAAGTCTCTTCAAGCTTCGGCATTTGCTGAGGACAATCGCGAGCAGCTTAGTGGTATCGGTTCATCGCCACCCAACTATCCTACTGAAGAGTACTATGGAAGACGCGCTATGCATTCTCAACGAAGCGCGAGGCCGAGACTTATGTCATCGAGTTTGCCTCAGGCTAACCAGGACTGGGACGTTGATTTTTTTGAAGAGGATTATGTGCCATTAGTTTTAGATGATCTATTAACCCAAGAGGAAAAGGCTCGCAGAGGTTCGCGTAATGCCACTGATGAGGGTAGACCTAACCTGCAGAGCGGTGCAGGTACGCCTATTGGTACTCCAATAAAAGAAATCGGAACTAAGTTTGGATCTCCTTCGAACGCCAGTCCTTCTAGATGGGCACCTCGGCCACGAAACCAAGCGGAGGACGAGAAATATACATCACGTGCTTCTGCATTTGGCCATGTCGGCTCACCATTACGGAACTCGACTCTTCACCTAGGTGCTAGTCCAAGCGCAAGGCCTACCATCAAACCAAGTCTCTCTGGCGATTCCTCTCCATACACGTCTTCCCCCCCTCGTACCGGCGGAATCTCTGCTATCAGTTTGGCCCTTGGGCGTACACGTATCTCCCGAGCAGACTCTAATGGTAGCGAATCCAGCTTACACCCCAATCGTGCGATCAGCAATTCCGTAGGCTCTGGTCCACGAACTGTTGCTGAGCGTCAGATTAGTTCCGGCAGTATCGGCAGTAGTGGCAGATTCACTACGCCAATCGATGAAGAGCCCTTATTCAAGATGGACGGCATGGATGATGATAGTGAAAAGAAGCCTGAGAAGCGTAACAGCGGCGGAAGCTGGTTGTATCCCGTAAATAAGAATAACACAAACGGCAACAGTGTTCAAAGTCCTGGAAGGTAGAACGGTTTCCAAGTATCAACCACCCCAACGATGAGATCTCACGATATGCTCTTCCGGCCCTGTACTTCGAAGTGTCGCGACTACATTCAACTTTGGATATCTCGACTATATCCTCCTTCACTCGGCTGAGCAATCATACGGCGTTCACACAAGTCATAAACACAAAATCAAAACGATACCCTCTTGCGACATCCCCCAAAAAACGTGTTTAGCTATGTTCCGCTTTACGAAGCCGGCTCACGATTTACGACTGCTGCATCTCATGGAGATGATATATAGCTTACTCTCGTATACCATCCGCCAAAGGGTATTACGAAACTGGTGTTATTATAGACCGCATATCTCATTCAGGCTTTGATTTGTACATTAGACCAGCTCCAGGCGTTTTGGGGAGAAATCATGATCATCATTGGATTGGAGAACGACTTTTGCTATTTTGTTGGCAATAATAAATACAACCGTCCGCAACTGTAACATTGTTTCGTAGACACGTGTCTCACTTGTTCCTTCAGACGTTAATAATCAAATTGTAAACAGGTAGTAGTAGGCTGGCAAATCCACCAGGAGCCAGCCAACCATGAACTAGTCACCCGTTGCCAAGACAAGCGTCACTTACCAAGTTGCTTTGAGATCTTTTAATGCAAAGAACTTGCTGCTTCACGCATATTGCCTCGCAAGAGAAAACACCCCGTTGTTGTTGTGAATAAAAGAATCAATGTATTGAGCAACATGGCGGGTCGAATCTCCCACCACGATCTGTCCTCGACGTCATCCTCAGGAACATCAACTTCCTCAATGTCCAGTTCCTGGACAGTTCCCTCCGCCGTCTCCGGTCTCCTACGCAGATTCTCTACAGAACCGCATCGCGGCCCTTTGTCCTCAGGACTCCCAACCAACACCTCCCTATATCATTCCAATTCAGACATCTACACACCACCACGCCGGACGGCCTCGCCATTCCAACCTCCGCCGTTATATCCGCTGTCTCTGACAGGATGGGGAAGTGTAGCTGAAGAAGGAAGGTTGCTGGGCAAGATGCTGGCAGAGGAGATCAGGCTGCTTGTGCCGCCGCGGCTGCAGTTGGAGGAGAGGTGGGAGCTGGTGTACAGTCTCGAGGGTGATGGAGTAAGTCTGGGGACTATGTATAAGAAGTGTGAGGCGCTGGGTGGTGCAAGAGGACGGGAGGGCTTTGTGCTGGTGGTCAGGGACTCAGAGGGTGGTGTAAATCTCACATCTCCATTGGCAGATTTCAGCCTGAAAGCTTGGAAGCTAATACTATATAGCTATTTGGCGCATATCTCACCGACTCTCCACATCCAAGCCCACATTACTATGGCACCGGCGAGTGTTTTCTCTGGCGGGCCAGCATACTATCGCCGGTGAACCTGTCGCATCTACCACCTCCACCCTCGAAGTCAACACCGAACCAAGCTCGTAGCACAACACTTTCGCCGAATTCGAATGAAAATCTATCTCCATCGGGAGCGACGACACCAGACCGAATACGCTTTAAAGCATTCCCATACAGCGGCGTGAATGATTACATGATTCTGTGCGATGCTACCTTCCTCAGTGTTGGTGGTGGAGACGGTAAATACGGTTTATGGCTTAATGACAACTTTGAGAAGGGTATTTCAAGCCCTTCTCAGACGTTTGGGAACGAGGCATTGAGTGATGAAGGGGAGAAGTTTAGTATACTAGGAGTGGAGCTCTGGAGAGTTGGTGGAGGCAGCACTTATTGCGATAACGACAAAACGAGCATGAAAACATGATACCCAGGTTCTACACGATTGGCATTATGGCATGCGTTGATGAGGCGGAGCAAGCTGACTATGGGCTGAACATAGTCCCTAGCATAGAGGCGTTTCTGTTCTTCTGCGGGATCGGAAAATAGATAGGTCGATGAAATTCATCTACTTAGATAACTCACGGCCTTCTCCTTTACTACTATCATCTGCAATCTTGAGACACAACACATCGAGCGGACTTGAACACACTTTAGGTTTAAGATATAAACAGATTCTCTATGGTTTACTAATTACACGTGACGAATTCGGGTGCAGCACCTCTCCTTTTATTCTATCTCCTCTCTTAACCAATACTCTATACTAGGATTCAGTGCTCTGGCGGAAAGAGTTTCCAAGGCATCCAATCTTTTAAGATCCTCTTTTTGAGACTTTAGAGTATAAGGAGTTCGAGCCCAAGGTCAAGGGAGCCCTGGAAATAGCAGTAGAACAGGATCCTCATACTATTGCAAAACAATACACGCTAGTATTTACCTGTAAAGACACGGAGCGTAGCATGTGCAAAAGCTCAAGGAAGCCTCCAGCTGCTAGGTTTGGCTCTACCCACTCCGAAGCATCTGGCCTCTCTAGGCGTGCTGCTTGCCTCATCTAGCGCTTTCTGAACAGCAATATCCTCAGTCCTGTTAAGCGTAGGCGATGTAGCAGGTACTGCAGGAGGCACAAGGACCCTCGGAGCCCTCGAAGTCGAGGGCAGGAAGCTCAGTAGCCGGTTCATAGCGTGGTCCACGGTTATAATAAGAGCTATATCAATGCGCAATAGCGCGTCTGTTTCCGGTGACCGATCCGTACAGCCAGTTGGGATCTCCTGGTAGTGCTGGGATAAATAGTGCTGAAAGGAAGGAAATGGAGACGCCTGACTTGCTGCGACGCGTCCTCAGTCTGAGGATTGTTGCACCTGTCAGACCTCATATATCACGCTTAAACGAGTAACTGGCCCGATAACTGTATACAAACAGACCCTTGTTGTGAGGTCTCGTGGGCGGGAAAACGCGCGATTTACATGGGAAATTGCGATGGGGCTGAGGTCACCACCATGCGCTAGCGGTAACTCAGTGACAGCCGGACCTCCTACACCATCAGTTAGTGCTTGTACATACCGATAACAGATGCTTCTTCTATCGAGGTATTGCGAATCGGGAGTATATCAATACTGCAAATCTGGAGCTTGGGTCAGACGTTACCAGCATAATTGAGTCGGTAGGTGTAGAGTCGGTTCTCGATGCTCGGCCCAAGCGACTGGTTACAGAACACTATATTACTTCCAGTGATGGGCCGATTCATTCACCCACGAAACCTCAAAGAAATCTTCCAAGAGCTATCGATTACCCAGATCCATGACATGAAGATATAACGGTCGAAGTTGCCTGCATTGCAAGGTGCAACCGGAGTTGCAAGCGAAGGATGCGTGACGTGGCTTGCGAGCACGTGCATGTACCTTCGAATATATAGTAGAGTAGAGAATTGATTGCTGATCAACTCTAGTAGCCTTTTGGCTCAGTTGGCAAGGGTGCAAACCACTCTAACCCGGTTGTTACAGAAGCATGATATAGCAGCTGCTGTACCTCAATTGCAAGTCCTACTCTATCAACTGCTAGCGAATATGATTTCCACTCAAACAACATCCAAGAGAACCCATGACCCAAAGCGACTTTTGTGCCAGACAGCCATCAGCACCAATGTTATAGCGGCTAAAGATATGACGTTCGATACCCTTGCGGGCTACTTAGAGAACCACTCGGGAGAGATGGACGTCATGCTTCTGACCTCGAGACTACTCCATGTTGCCAGACGTTGGGCAACTTAAAGACTAGTCCTATTGATGCCATGTATGTGACCCTTTCTCTGGCATGTGATATTCCTGGGTCAGGCTAAACATCGATTTCAGATCATGCTGCGATCTCCATTCTAGAGTCTTTCACCTGGAAGGATTTGATGCAGGTATTATCATTGAGCTATCGCAAGCTGCACACTTTGGCCCACTCAAGACTTACCTGACTTCTGCTCACCCGGGAAAGAACAATCCTATACTGTGAACCGTTCTTCAACGGCGATCTGAGAATCGAGAACCTTATGATGACGGTGCCAGTAGCCAAGATATAATTTGAAGGAAGACTATGTTTTGTTTTGGCTCGTTCAAGGTTTCAATCAACTCCCGGCTCTCCAACCCCCTATTCCCCAATAGAGATGTTGTGGCCCTATGCTCACTTGGTGGACTAGTGTCGTTGATGCCCTACCTAAATCCAGGGCATGTAACCGGCTCAATGCTGGCGTGGGTCTGCTAAGATCACTTTGTCAATCTAGGAAATCTATTCAGCGTAAGATAAGTCGAAAAGTGTATCGACGCACATATTGTCACCCTACGAATCATTACGAGTTCGACACTAATCAAAGCAACTGTCTCTAAGGATAATAATGTTACACCGGCGAGTGTGTAAGCAGGTCAGCTAATGAGTGCCCTGTTAATGGTTGCAATGTCCAAACTCGCCATGATGAAAACTATGGTGCCAAGCGTTACCAAACAAGCTGAGGATACTGTCACATATTGATGCTGCTTGGATTGCTTGAAAATCTGTTAACAATAGCTGGTATGTTTACTCCCTGCAGTGCACATTATGTCAACATCTTTCAGGTAATGAATACAAAACTGACTCGATTAGGCTCGGTTGTTCGTCCTTTGTTGACGCGCTGGCAAATGTCTGCAGTCGACTCGAATATGGACGTGCCTGTAACCAATCTGGAGTGAACGTGGTACGAGCATTTTGTCAACTTTGTAAAGGTTCCAGCCTAGCCCAACTCTGCTGTCCATCACGTGGATCCTACTGAATTTGTCGATACTCGGTATAGATTGTCTTGTTCTCTTCGAGAACTCTTCTCTCCTTGAGAACCTCTTATAGTCAAATCCTACCTATCTTCAACTCTTGTTTTCGCTTGAAAAACCTGTTCCCGTAAACATGCTGGCTCTTTGCAAAGTTCCATGATAATTTGAAGCGACTGTCTAACAAGATCATCGTTCGAGTGGTCACAAAAAATGAAATCAATGACCGAAGGAAGAACAGAGCCAAGGAATTTGCAAAATTTTGCCAGCTTCGCAATGTATGTACAACTAGAGCAATCGCGCACGATTATTGCAGTGCTCAATAGGATGCTCATAAATAAAGCAGTGGACCGACAAAGATTTGCGACACCCTTACTGGGTTGGTTACCTCACAAGCTGGAGAAGCAATGTAGTAGCTATACTATAATGATCGAGTGCCGAAAAATTGCTACTTGAATCTTCTTGAGACACTATCTCAAGCACCTTTCGAACGGCAGAGAGCGACGACCATGTTACGACTTTGTTATTGCGAGCGTATATACGGACTGCTCGGCAGCTTTCGCTGAGTCGAGGAATGAAATTGCCGCGCTAAGCAAGGAGAAGAGTACGAACCGAACCAAGGAACTATGTCAACAACTCGTGGATCAGCACGCCGAGGTTTCGGCATTATGGCAAGTCAATTCTGAAAACCTCATAGTTCAGTACCTTGCGGTTTATAAGGCTCTCATCACTGCAAAGTTCGACGAATATTCTACCAAGGAGGACAAAAAGTTAGACAAGGTTAACGAAGGCCCAGCCAAGGTGCTTGCTGATGCAGAGAAGAACCAAAATCCCTGGCGTTTTGGTAGCAAAAAGTCTGGGGAGGTTGTCATCGAGCCACTAGGCGAAGCATCTGTACGCGAGATGCTGGATGAGGAATCTGCTAATACTACGGACTCCAAGGTACCGATGACGACTCTCATAGCCAAGAAGGATTTGGAAGGCTCCGCATAGTACGCATCCACACCCGACTCGGTTTTCATCCTTCAAATGGAGAAGACCGTATCTGCATAGAATATGTGCCGTATCACTGGGGCTCCTGTCACGAACATGCGCACTTCGTCAAGTGTCTGGATGTAGAGTTTGCTTTAGAAGATCTGGGAGGGAGCTTCAACGTGATAGTGATGGATCTGGTGAAGAACCGCTCTGTTAGCGAAGAAAAAACGCGGCCAACCAATTGCCAATTGTTGAGGCTGGAGAAATTGGGTAATATTCAATGGGATAATACCAGAGTATAGCTATAACACATGATAACACGGGTTCTGTTCAGATCCACCATTCAACCTTCCCAATCGCCCACAGCCTCTTCAAATTGTAATGCTGCGGAATTGTAGTATCGACAAACAGGTACTTCAGCTGCTTCCTCTGCGAGATACCAGGCTCTTGCACCCATTCCGAGGCACGGTTGAGAGCGGCGCGCGGGAGATGCAGCTGAAGTTGCTTGGAGGGCGGGAGGTGGTCGGGCGTGTGGATTATCTGGACGTAACAGGCTTTGGGGTAGGCGTCAGTGATTTTGAGCTGGCAGCTTGTTCTGGTGTAGTTGGAAGTTTTGAATTTCTGGATGAGTGTGAAAAGATAGGATTGAGTAGCTTGATATCCAGGAGCTGCGATAATTTCGAGTTTCCTTTTTTGGTGCGGAGCCAAAGAGACCTGTGGTGCTGGGAACTGTACTGGATGATGCGCCGAACGGATTAGCATTGGTCGAGCTGGGTGCACCAAAGGTATTGGATGTTCCTGATGAAGCAGCACTGAGCAGACCCGGTCCAGAGGTTGATGCCGGTGCACCGAAAGGACTCAAAGTTGCTGGCTTCGCTCCAAAAGCGCTGTTCCCGGTCGAAACACTTTCAAATGAACTTGTTGTAGAAACTCGATAATTCGAGTTTCCTTTGTTCGGCGTGAATTCCGTAAAAGCTTACAAAGTGTACAAGACGAGTTACAGAATGCGTACCCTGAAACAATACTAGCCAGTATATATAGTCAACTTGTAATGCTAATTTCCTTCCTGACGAGAAGTCAATCAGGACCCCATTGGCGGGCCTGCGTGATAAATATGGCGGCCATCTTGTTCCTGCAAGGATTTATTTCTCACCCAAAGCTGATTAGGCAGAATCATAGCCACTGGAGTGCGAAATTCAATGGAAAAGAGCGGCAAGAAACATGGCTGAGTAGTTGCTGCTTCATATTGGATGTTGCTACCCATATCACGACAGTAATCCCAATCCCGATTTCGGACCAGTATCGTCCGTACCATGGACAGTTGACTGCCACTCAACTTAAGCCTTCCACCATAAGCTCGTCTCCAAAACTTATCCAACACTAGTGAGCCTCTCCATCTGACGGTATATCTATTCGGATGACTGTCTTGTACGTATACACAGACATACCGCACAGATTGACGACCACCGCAACAGCTGACACAGAAAAGCTCAAAGTTCCATACCAAAAAGCCACACCACTGTACGCAAACGGAATCCGGACACCTGGCCAGTAAATAAACAGTCAATGAGGTCGTCAAAAATGCAAGTCAGTACGGAAACAGCAGCTTCTGTCGACGATCCGAAGAAATGCCCACGATAACGAAATACCCTGCGCTACTAGCGCCTGAAAATCGAGAATCAGAAGCATCTATGCCATGTTGTTGAGAAGCAGCATGATCTCAGGTAATCTCTCGGGATGATAAGTTGTGGCCAGAATTATTTAGCCAGGAAGCATCATGCAAAGCCCGGCAAAGTACCTCCGATGAGCTGCGTATAGAACACGGTTTTCGGGGCGCCTGAGATCCGCGAGAGCTGCCTAGGGATGGTAGCGATGAGAAAACTTTAGGTAATGCTGATCATGGAGATGCAAGTGCCCATGCCCTTGATCGCAGAGTGACAATTAGCATAATGAGCGACAACTTGATCTGTGGTGAGCAAGGGCGAAGGGAGAGGGAGGAATCTTGCGCCTGGAAGTACTATGAACAGTAGCACTACGGTAAGGATTTCGCACAAAGCTCCGAATTTGCTGGAGGAGTTCGCGGGCAGTGAATGGTTTGCGCTCAGCCTCGTAATGTTTATCGGTGGCGGACGATATATTGTGGTGAGGATGTTTGTAGAGTTGAATGATATTTGGTGACAATAAAAACAGCTTGCTCTTATTCTCAGTCTTTTTTTTTTTCTTTTCGCAAATCCAATCAGGCGCGCGGGCCAAGGCATTAGCTGGACTTGCACTATATTCTGCGTGCCACAAGTAGTACATGATTTTTAACTCGAAGGTTGATAATGGCGAAATTGTATCGCGGTAGGTGTTCTAGGTTGTAAAGAGTGTAATTGTCATCGCCCAAATGGCGAAAGCACATAGTAAATATAACCGTCGTCCTAGTGGTAATAGTCAGAAGCATCAGATTTTCTCGGCATGGCTCCCTCTCAACAATCTTGATCACATTGGCCGAGTCTCCCATGAAATAGAGCTTTCTAACTCCAGAGGTGTGTTGCGTCACCTCATTCCCCATCCGTCTTCTCACTCCCGTACAGGACTATGATAAAGAATATGGTCGAGTTGTACGCGAATGGAGCAACACGATTGGCGCCCAACACCACGGGGGATTTAGTTGGTGGTAGAAATAAGATATCTTAAAGCTGAGTCTCGTTGATTTTGCTCGAGGACAAACCTGAAAGGCTCCATCTGCCCTTATGGCTCAACGTCGTTTTTTCTTTGCTAGATGGTAAGCCTGGTTTAACAGAAATGGGATGGAGACGGTTGTCAAAGAGTATATAGATAGGACCGAAGCAAAAAGTCGCGAGAAGGTGAGGTCGATCTTGCAGCCACTGGTCATATTTTCTGTGCTAAATACTAGGCGCACGGCAAAGCAAATCTAGAAGTGAAAGTCATATTGGCCGAGGAAAAAGCCAAGAAGTTAAACCTGCCTCCCAAGTCTCCCATAGAGAGGCTACTGTTTCGCTTCCTGAAGGAACTTCTGGCCATAGATCATGAACGCGGAGTGCAAGTTCTTCCATCATGGCGGCAGTGGCTAGTAAATACCGACAATGAAGATACCAACGAATTCCAGACCAAACATGACTATGCTGACTACCGGGCACTGAATTGCTGTTTATTGTGTGCCCCCTTCATGCTTTTATGACGTGTCACAAAGGTGGCTAATTGTATGTCAAAGACCCTTCTCAGCGATGTATCGTTATGTCATGAAGCTAGATTTGTCGATGGTAGAAATAGAAGCCGTGACCCCGATTCAGCATCAAGCGTGCGCAGTTATTGGGCTCGTCAACGACTATTGGAGTTGGCCAAAGGGGAAGGCCGTGTTAGGTGACCAGCTTGACCGCTTGATGAATGGCGTATCGGTGCTCATGAGACTGGATGGAGTAGACGAGCGCCAAGCGCTCGAAAGGGTCAAGAGCTTGGCAATCGAATATGAGTCCAATCTGATAAAGCTGTGTTATGATCTTCCTGCTGCGGATGGCAATGTCAGGCAGGATTTTCGTTGGCATGTACACGCGCATATCAGGATCGTGTCCAAGAATGGCCTTTGGGGTTCGCCTTGATCCACGATATCATCCTCAGGACTTAACGTACCACGGGGAGAGCTATCAAAGATCGATCGCAAGACAGATATCCTCGAACAAATATAGTATATCGAGTTGCTGAAGTAGACTGGTTGCGAAATGATTTCTATGCCTCCAATTAGTCGCTAGGCCACATTAAATTGCTCCTACTTACACTGGTAATGCAGTTAGTCATCATTTTCGAACGTGGCTTTAAGCTGAATATCGAGCGACGACAGACCCATAACTTCCTTACCACGTCGCAATGAATTGTAGCTGAAAATTTCTGACGCGACAAGTCGTTGAAGCCATTCTCATGCCTTTCGCATATATGATAGCAGATAGCAACCGGGAAAAAAACTCCCAACACCCAGCTAGATAATATCCCAAAAGCTCTTTTAACACACCGTACCAAAACCATAGCACCAATATGCAAGTATGTCCACTCATCATAGTGCTCGTATCGCATATGCCAATTAATCTTCCATATCGATTCCCGCCTTCTCGTAGATGTCTTCCTTACTCATCCCTTCGGACAACGTTCCCATCAGGTTCAAGAACGCCTTCTTCCTTCCCGCAGCCTAGAATTCCAAGTCAGTCATTGCTTCATCGTCTCAAGACCTCAGAGGTAGATAGGGCATCTTGGAATTGAGCATACCCGTTTAGTCCAGTACGTGAAGTCCTTATCCATAGCAGCTATCTCCTCTTTCGAGACCGCCTTCACACCACCATTGACGTACCCCGCAATCCTGGATGTCTTGTCTTCAATGCTCGATTGCAGTCCTTGCACAGAAGCTGCAAGTTCCGAAGTCGTAGGTGCCGATTTGAGGGTAGCGAGCTTAGAGTTCGCAAGCTTGGCAGATGTCTTGAGTGTTGGCATATCGGCTTTCAGCGTAGTGATACTCTCTTCCATGGCAGCAAGCTCCTCTGGTGATGCTATATCTGCTGGATCCTGTTCGCCGACTCGTCAGCATCCAAATTTTATTGGAAAGTTTGCGAAGATGCGTACCTGCTTAGCCCAGAACACGAACTGCGTCCCTAAAGTTACCTCGTCAGTCATTTTCACTATCTCGCATATCTCAGACAGCGCAACAGCACGTACCCTTCTTCGTAGTATCAGAATTTGTAGCTTTCATCATGATCTGCCCATTCGCCTCCATCTCCTTGCACACCTTATCCGCAACCGTCTTTGTGACCTTCCTACACGCTATCAGCCCCCATCTCGCGAAGCAGCAATGCAATCATGCATACCCATGCAAGTTCAAATGAATATCGCCCGCACTATACGGTCTGTTCTGCGCAACAAGATACTCCAAAATCACCCTCTGCGCCTCCTCACCCGTCACGGGCTTCACCTTGACCTCTCCATTTGCATCGTCTTTCTTTGCTGCCCCTTCTTTCTTGACTGGCGGCTCTTTCTTCGTAGCGGGCTCCTTCTTCGCGGCTGGTTCCTTTTTCGGCTTAGTGACTTTTGATTTTTCGGTCTTGGGCTTGAGAACGGTGAGATCTGGTGGTGCAGGGGTGCTGTCTTTGGAGTCCTTAGATGAGGGTTTAGAAATTTTAGCCATTCTGAGAGTCTGGTAGAAGGGAGAGATTAAGGTAATTGAGGTTGAAGTTGAAGGTTGTCTGACACGCTTGAGGAAGGAACAAAGTGCCAAGACACTGGTACAGCTCACTAAATTGGCAAGTAGGTCCAACCTGCACAACGAGAACTTGCGAGACGGGATTGTTCGATAACCCATGTGACGTTCGAAATGGATGCTTATCACTGTGGCAGTTGCAGAATTTTCAACGGTTGTAGCATGACCATGTGTAGTGACAAGAAGCTACAGATGTGCAGTTCGTACCATCAATGCAGCGAATTGAGATCATCTCATCGTCGCAAAAGCTTCTGCTCCATCTAGCCAATTAAAGTATTTCACTTGAAATTGAGGAGCGTAGGTAGTCCAAGCAGTGTGGGCTGTTGGGGTGAGTGTAAAGGTTGCCAATAAGGAAATGAGTGACACCGAAGGGCATATAATAAGGACACAAATTGGGTATCATTCTTAGGACTTCGCAAGCTCATGATAATGTAGGTAGGTCGTAAATCATCTCCTTTCACAAATGCGCAATCCAAACATCATTCATGACTGCTCCTAATGCTCTTTTCCCCGATGCACATCTATTCCACCGAACGTGATTTATCATTACATCACAATCTGTTCTAGGTCAGTAATAGTAAGTATGTGATGAGAGGGAGTAACTTACACACTCGTTAGTTTCTTTCACGTGTGGTATGCCCATTTCCTCGAAGGTTGCCGGTCCCTGCTTCTTCGGCGGTACAGGCCCGCCAGAAGATGATGTGTTTCCCTGTGGTTTCTGCGTAGGGGGACCCATTGAAGCTGCTGATGAGAGTGAATGTGTGTGAGATTGAGTGCTCTGAGAGGACATGGTTTGCTGCGGGGGTCTTTGCGATATCCTACTCTGCGTTGATCCAGTTGACACGGGACTCTGTACAGGTGTGGAGTACTGTCTGAAGCTTTGGTGCTGCTGAGGGCTCATTACAGGATTTGGGCTTGACATAGTGCTGCCACGTCCATAGGAGTTTTTAGTCAAATCAACTTTCATACTTGTTGTACCATTGTATTGAGGTTGAGGAGCAGAGCCTCTGCTTGCATCGTAGCCATGACCGCCAGACATTTGAGGAGGATGTGGCTGTGGATTATTCATAGCTGGTGATGACTTTTGAAGCTTATTAGGTTCATGTAATCCCGGCCCAATGTTCAGAGGACGGGTCTGCTCGAGAGGAGGGAGCCAAGGCGCCTGACTAGGAGTTGGCTGTCGATAGTTCTGTGGCACTTGAGACTCCCAGCTCCCAGATGGTGCACTGGGTTTAGCCGCCCGATTCCGACCTCTTCCGTTCGGAGGATACGTCCCTCCCTGACTGCTGGACGGCCTAGCTGCTTCGACTGGACTGCTGAGGCTATATTGTTCAGAACTGCGACTGAGTGGTCGGATGCCAAATGCTGATGACGGTCGATCTGAATGTGGTCCAGGTCGTAGATTGCCCCGTCCAGCATATTGAGGTCCTTGGCCGTGATGATCTATGGACCAATCGTCTTCTGGATATGGCGCCACTGATACTGTCCGGCGTGGGATGGAGCTCGGATTCGGCGAACCGTACGAATCTCTGGGGTCTGGCATATCGAGAATGTCGTCGATAACCGGCAATGGAGCTGTGCGTTGTTTGAAACGTTCAGGTCGACCTCCACGTTGTGAACCATGCTGTGATCTAATACGTCGAATGGCCATTTCTACATGATCTTGCTTTGAGAAGGTGTTATTCTTCTTGATACTGTCGATTCTCCCCAGAGCATCTTTGTTTCCATGCTCAGCGGCCTTAATGTACCACTTCTCAGATTCGCGCAAATCGACTGGAACATACATTCCGATTTCGTAAAAGTACCCCAAAGCGAACTCAGCCGTGGGCATATTTGTCGCTGCCGCCCGTTTGGCATACGTAAAAGCTAGCTTTTCATTCTTCTCGAAGATGCTTTCATATCCACATAGAAACCACTTGCTGATCGCCATGTCGGCTTCACTCTCACCTTGTCGTGCCGCAAGAGCGTTGTAGTGAAGAGACAATGCTGGATCGAACTCGCAGCCAAGCTGGCACAGCTCATAAGCTTGAGCCATCTTGAGTTGCGCCTTCGAAAATCCGAGGTATGCTGCCTTCTCTATGTACAGCTTGGCATCGTTTAGATCGTATGGCAGACAATATTCTGGAATGCTGAACATTGGCAGCTCGCGTGCGAGAAGCATACCATATACGTAGGCACCTTGAGGAGCATTCTCATCTGCAGTGTCTGCGGCAAATCGAATAAGGTCAACTCCTCGCTGGTGGTCTCGTGGTGTATCGTGCTGTCCCAGTAGGGTCATCATACCCAGTCTGTAGTTAGATGCTGAGTCCTCCATGTCGACACCTTTCTGATAATGCTCAATAGCCTTCAACACATTGTTGGAAGTCTCGTAATACATTCCCATTCTGTACTGTGTACGTGCAAAATTCCTGTCTGCCGAACGTTTATAGCACTGGAGGCTCTCCTTCTTATCTACCCTATTTCCAAACTTTCCGAATTCTAGCCACATCCCCTTCATGAATTCTGCTTTTGGGTGATGCTGCTCTGCCAGAAATGAGACGATGCTGATTGCGTCTTCCTTCAATTCGTGTTCAATCTTTGGCGTCATAGATCTAGAGTTCAGTCCATCTGTCTGCTGTATCCTGTTGTAGTTCGCAACAGCAAGTTCAACCCATGTCAAGGCATCCTGTGCCCAAGCTAATTGAATCTCCGGATCGGTGCTCTTCAGTACTACTGGTCTGGCTCTTTCTAGCACTTCCTCCTTCTCATCATCAGACAGTGGAACGTTCACTCCGGCATCTCGTAGCTTGGGGAATGGAGAAAACCTCGGTGAGTCCAGCACTGCTCCAAATCTCAGCAAAGATGATCTGTTCAAATTCTGATATGCTTCTGCATTTGTGTGATCATAGCTCGCTGTAAATCCTGGCGCACTGGGTTTCTGAATCGTGCTTATGCTTGAGCCCGAGGAGTCGCGGGTATTTGAACCATGCTGGTAGTTAGGTATCGAGGAGGTGGCCGTAGATGCAGAGCTCATTCGATGCCCTTGAGGTGTTCGATCCTCCAGTTCGAGATGTGCGAGTTGGTCTTGCATGTTGGAAGGTACTTCTGGCATTATCCTAAGGAGCATCATTTTGTTAGATTTAGTTGTTCCTAGTGTGGCTGGGGCATTGGCCTGTTATGTACTCGCAATAGCTACGTACCTCTGAGGAGCAGGAGACACCAGCTCTGGCATACTAAAATCATCGCCACCAGGGATGAAAGTAGCCCCCAACCGGGGTCGCCCACTGGAAGGATCGCTCATGCTCCCGCTGCTGCTATGCTGATGTTGGTTGTAATAATCCCCGCTGCTGTGCTGTGGAGGGGTTGACGTCTGGTGTCTGTTTCCGAACGGTTGGATATCTGCTGTCCAAGCAAAATTTATTAGCTGAGATAATCCTGCATCCTATGGAAACGTGCTGCGAAGAAGACTATCAAACGAGGGAGACATGTTGGCGTAGTGTTTCTTGTAGGCTTTTATATCAAGAAAGAGAGGGCCATAAATGCGAGCATCTAACCGTTATTTGCCTCCTTCAAGTGGTGTCGTCAGGCTAAGGATCAGAAAATCAAGCTGGGTTGGTTGTTTTGTTGTTGTCAGATCCCTTGGCTGCCGTCCTGTTGTGTTTTGTTTATTATGAAGCACTGACTTTTAACTTCTGTTCTCCGTATGTCTTTCGTAGGTATGCAAGAAATCACAGAGCCCGGGTGAATCAGAAGGTACCTACCAGCTTTTTCTCGTGGCAGACCTAACCTTGACTGCAGGTTCTTGAAATATTCCCCATCGACTCCATTGAAATAGGCCATGTCGTCCTGCGTAGGGGTTGTTTGCTAGCATCTAGCTCAGGCTGTGCGATGGCTTAACATAGAATCATAGAATCGCGGAATCAGGTCGATATCTGGAAGTCATTTCGCCATGAACTCCAGTCATTGACATAGAAAGCGAAAGAGGTTGCATGACTAGAAGGAAAAGAAAGGATGTTGACGAAAGTTCTGTCTCAGGAATGAATCGCTACTCCCTACTTGGCCCAATCAAACCTAACTTTTGGCACCGCTCTTCCTTGCGACATTATTAAATAGTCTACCAAGCTACTATTAGGTTTAGGTCGCACTAATATCCCTGATAGCATAGTCACAGCTTTTGGGAGGCAGTAATTAATTCTGATTCTACCATTGTAAACGAAATCAGAATTCGATTGGTGTGCGCGAATGGGGCTGCGCTGTTGATCCGATAGCTTACTATGATCTTGCTGTAAAAGTACACTGCCAAATCTCTTTTGACGAAGAGCTGAAGAGGGGTATGATCACTGTATGTCAGATCTCTGCGCATCTCAAAAAAAGGTGAAACAACGGTCTTCCAGCTGCTTCATTATCTTAGCTTTCAGCAGCTAGCTGTGGCGGCCACTTGCTTTCTACGTATTAAGTACATCAAGTACATCTTCAACACGCTCCTCATACCCTGCACAACTGCACCCTTTGTACAGTATGTGACGGGTACTCTAAAGCGAACACATGTCAAGAAGTCGAACTCCCACCCTCACGTCGATGCCAGCTGTAAACGCCTGCCAGTCTCCCCGAGACTGTGGATTTTGCTGACCCTATTTACTTCTGCTGAGAGACTGCAGACAGTATCTAGAGGCCTTCGTTCTTGGAGCTCTTGCGTTGACAACTTTTCACATCTTCACACTAGCGGACTACACCCGTTCAGCAGTATCTGCCACGCCATTCTTGGCTCAATAATCACTCTGTGTACGGTAGCAGTGCTTCAACTCAACATAAATATACAGCAGTTTGAACGATTCCGCCTCCGAACCAGATTTTTCACCTAACTCCTGGTATTGCACCACCACGGCTACGAACATATAGGAGGGGGATACATCGGATATCGAACCAATAGCAATACCTCATGCAGTACCTTGCGGTTCTCTAGGTGCGGATCACTGCTACAATACTCTCTATAATAGAGATGACGAGGTACTTCACTTCTTCCCCTTCCGATTCCTTCGGCCTTCGGCGTGTTCAACACCGCCGTCTCCGTACATTGCTCTCTATTCTACAAATTCGCACCTGTAATTCGTCGGATACGAAGGGCCCCTTTACTAAGCTTCAGGTGATTCTCACCTGTTGCGATACTGGCGCCTGGCTGCATATCCAGACTCGACTACAACCTTTCCTCTCGGTAATTCAGTTACAATACTTCCTGGCAGAAATCAAACCTTAAACCTAATGGAGGCACTGTGTAATATGGATGCAAGGAGATATTGGTTTCTGAGAAACATGCATGCATAAGGTGTACACAAAAAACTGGTTGCCCTGGAGCTGAATTAGGAGGTATCCTTAGCTCTGCCAATTAGTCGTGTACATTTGGTACTTAGGTCACTACTGTCTCTCGTGCTAGCTAGGTTTTGATACAGTTTCCCTAGGAGATGGCATGCTTAAAGCCAGTGTTCAGCTGGTTGTTAGTATGTAAGCCGGTTAACAAAGCTTTATGTGCTAGGCCAAATTATTCAACCGATACGGAAGGTAGGGCACAAATTGTGGTTTTGGCACTACTAAAGAGCTATAGGCCTACGGTGGCACGGTACATCTATACATGTCAATTACCAAGGTTTAGTCAGCATGGCCAGCCTGACGCCTGGTCCCATGATCACAGCCTGATCATATCGAACTGCTCAACACAAATGGATATTTATGGAGTATTACCTCATGGAAGGGACCACCAGTGGATGCCAGAATTCGTAGTACACTCGCTTATTTACCTCGAGTTGTTCGAATCCTCTCCCTTTAGCACCAAAATGCCAGTCAACACGAAAGCTAGTGAACGCATTACTCCTCCTCCTGGACCTTCAAAAGGTCGCAAAGCTGACACTGTAAAGCGTGCTCGGATTTTTGAGGTGTAATACAAACAACAACACGGGAAGAAAGGGTAGACAAAATCGCGAAGGAAAATGGCACAAACGGGGAAACAGCAAGGCGATGGATCAAGCTACGGAAGAGAATAAGCTCTCGCACCTTCAGGATTACAGGAAACACCTCTTCTATACTCAAACGGAAGTCAAGGATCTCGAAGGACACTTGTGTTGAACGTTGACTTCCTCGCGCAGCGTTCTGCTAAGCCAGGGGTGGCTGAGGCTACTGTGGCGCGACTCTTGGCACAACCATTAGATAGATGCTCCTCATTCCATACTCTGAATAGCACACAATAGAGCAATTCAACGATAGTTGCGCTGAATCTTATGCTCCCTTCCAGATACTTGATCCTTAAGGATTAACAACTTGCATGATGCTGTGCGATCCTCAGCGCAACCCGATCCGAACATCGCGTTACGAATCATGATCAAATAATTTGATCTACCAGTCAGCGTACGCCAGCTCCGGCGTAAATTGGATGAGTGTGCAAACAAAGGCCAGAAGTATAAGTGCTCCTTTGTAAAGAAGCTTATCTCGGATACGAATTGTTCTGAACGCGTAGCTTATGCGCTTACACGAGAATAAGTCTATTACACAGTTTTGGTCATAAGTTGTATTTACAGACGAATTCCATGTTGACCCAACGTCTTTAGCCACATAACGAATACTTCAAGAGGCAGGGACCCGATATGACGACGAGAACATAGTACAAAGACCTGCTACTGCGCGAGATTGATTAATTAGAATGCGAATTGTGTGAAGCTAGTGTTCAATAATGATGAAAATCAGGAAGTAACTCATTCATTTCTTAGCAAGCCTCGGCGGCGCCCCAAGACTGAAACACAAGGATATATTCGACCGCTACGGGTAGGTGGGGTATGATATCTCAGTATCGGTAGTACTAGAGCTAAGTTACGGCTGTGGCAGTTTACAAATAAGATGTGAATACGCCAAGTCTTGCCAAGTGTCACTGGACACAGGTCAGATCACGTGATCTCAGCGGATCCATCTTGACAGCTCAACAGAATACCTTAAAAAGAGTGGCCAGCGAAGACGGATCTCTCTACCTGTACGCGGTGCTGGCTACGAACTGATAATGCTTTTGGATGGGCACTTTTCTGGCGTTAATGTACGAGAAGGTACATTTGATCACTAGTGGAACTCGTCGAGGAATGGCCTAGCAGGAAGAGAAAAGAAGGACCAGTAGGAA